>PVJO010015518.1:0-44813 GCA_004026905.1 Hystrix cristata
GAAGATGACCAATATAGCACCTGTGAAAAAAGGGAGAAGATAGCTCATGAGTTGCGTAGGTAAGAGAATTTGAGGACAGGAGATACTTGAGTATGTTTTCTGTACTGAGGGAATCCAGGAAAAAGAGCAGAGTGGGTGGAAACCTTCCCTGTGGAAATAAGAAAGGATGGAACCAAAGCAAACACCTGTTCTGTCCTGCTACCCTAAGCAGAAGGAGAAAGCTTCCGTAGTCCAGAGAGGAAACAGTGAAGATGCAGATAACACTGGAAGGCAAACTGAAAATTTGAAAGAATGCCTACTCGAGGATTTCTTCCTCATTGGTCCTAACTCCTCCTCTTGTCACCAAGTAGATCAAACTAACTCTCGCTCATGATAGTCATCCCAGCCATGCTTGACGATAATTACTGTGTCTCCTCTGAGTTTCTAATTCATTGTTCTAAATACACCCAGGTCATTTAATTATTTCTTAGGATTTCAAATTTTATCCCAGTTTCTAAGGCAACAAATGATGATCAAATTAGTATTGTTGGTCTCTAAAGATGAAATATCAAGAGATAACAATAGATTAAGGAGATTTGTTGTTTTGCTTTTTTATACAAAAAAAGAGTAGATTTCAAAAACGAGAGAAAGATGTTTATTGTTCCTCAGCAACACACAGTACAAATTATTAGATTGAAGGTTAATAATGCTAGAAAAGAATGTAGGGTTTAAAAAACCAGTGAAGGTTTGCTGAGAACCAGCCAAGCAAACTAAACACTAGGACAGTGTTCTCTGAATGTATCGTTTTAAGGTTTACACTAGGATCTCTCTGTAGCATGTAACATTGTTAACTACTTTTTCTCTCACATAAAATTCAAACATCTTGTGACTCCTGGACACCATCTATCATTATAGTTTCACTACTGCCTCTTTGGCTGCTGCTTCTTTATTTACTTGTTTCTTTTATGGTCTCCTTTCCTTTGAAATTAGTGTTTCCTGTAAGATACTATGAAAAGAGTAAATATCAAAATCATCTGGAGTGCTAGCTACAATACAAACTCCTGGCCCACCCAACATGTTCAGAATTGCTTTCTCAGGCAGTGGGTCCTGGGTCTCCAAGTAGAAGATACTATTAGGTAATTCTTATGTACACTGAAGTTTATGGTCCAGTTTAAATGTCAACGGTCCCATTCATCATCATAGCCACACCCACCACCAGCTTATGAATAGCAGATCTCACCTCCATCTGGGAAAATTGCTCTCAAACTATACAAACAAACACTGAACTCCCTTGGACATTTCCATGTGGTGGGACAAAAGAATCTATAAACCAACAAGTCATCTTTCCTCGTTTTTCCCTTGCAGAGTTATATTAATATCATATATCTTGCCACCAATATCTAAACCCGTTGGTTACCTGTAACTCCTTTTTTGTCTCTATTCTTCAGTTGTGTCTTCCAGCAAGAAGTATATTTTACTTTTCTCCTTTCTATTTCTGTACATTGGCTTGATTCAGGCCTTCTCATATATTAAATGGGTGGCAGCCATGGTCCTCTTTCTAAATTTTAGTTTTCCTTCTCTTCTTTTAAACTGTCTTCTACAATATACCAGGAATAACCTTCCAAAATGTAAATCTGTTGAGGTCATTCCGTGCCCTCAGGCACTTGGATGGCATTTCATCATCTTCAGAAAACCCAAACTGTTGCTTCAAGGTATTCCGTTGGGCAGCATACAAAACTGCCTCCTCCCATCTACCTTATTCTTGTACATACTGACATATTCTGGGTTCCCAAAGGCATTCAGCTTTCTTACGTTTTTATTTTAAAGAACTTTTTACAAATGATTTTCTCTTCCTGGAGTATCCTTTCTCTGCTTTCTCACTTCAATGAATCCCACCATTTATTACTCAGGTTAAGAAGTCTTTCCTAAGTTCATATCTAATATTAACTCATTATCTCTCTTTTTTGCTTGTAAAGAATCTCATGCTCACCTCTATCACTGAGTTTAATAAGCTGCTTTATGATATTCTGTTCATGTTATCATGATTTCCACATGATAAAAAATTTTTTGAGTGTTGGACCGTAGGGACTTAGAATGTAGGACAGGATGTAGGTGAAGTTAAATGGATGTTTCAGTTTATACATTTCTCAATTTCAACAAAGTAACAACCAAGTATTAGATGAGTGAGATATAGAAGGGACATTAGGTAGACCTGTAAGTCAATTTAACCAAAGCTTGATGATATATTGATTAACTACTTGATATTATATCTGTAGCAGAATGAAACAATTTTTTTTGTTGTTTTCCTTCAACATTTTTATCACGACTGTGGATAAAGACAAAGCCTATATCTTTGTCATAACTACATATCATACAATGTTGGGAGTGAGTCTAGACCCATGGATGTAAAACTTGTCTAAATGACTCAGCAGACCGGAATATTGGCAGGCAAACCAACAAAAAAATTAGCAACCATAAATAAGCTCCAGATTTTAGCTTCAAGTCAATTTTACAGAAATAGTTGAATGGATTTGCCTTGTTAACAGCTCACATGACATAGATTTAGGTATGTTTGTTGGTTAGAAACACATAAAATTCAGGAATATGAGTAGCCCTAGCATACATAAATTGAATAAATCAAACTCAGTCCCAATTAGTGTAGTATCTGAGTTTAATACTGGCTTGAGGTAGTGTTATGATTTTTGGGTAGAGGTTTGTTCCTCAGGTGGTGTTATTAGGAAGTGGTGGTGGAACCTTTAAGAAGTGAGGCCTAGTGGGAGACTCTTAGGTCATTGGGGAAATGCCCTTAAAGTGCATTGTGGGACCCTATCCTTTTCCTCCTTCCTTTTGCTCTCTGGCTCATAATATAAACAGGCTTTCTCCACCACACACTACTGCCATGATGTGTTGCCTCATCCAATTGGCCAAAACAGTTGGGACCAAATGACTATGAACTGGAACCTCCAAAACTGAATCTAAATGAAACTTCTTTGAAATTTAATGATATTTGGTATTTCATTATAGTGTTATAAACCAAACTAACCCAGGTGGTATGACCTTTTCTAATTCTGACTACTACATTGTAAGAGGAACTTGGAGAAACTAGAATATATGAGTGTATTCAAGTAAAAGCAACCTAAATTGATATGGTAGATAAATATTATGTTGTGGGTTGGTGGAAAGGTGTGATTGTTAACAGCCACCGAACATTTTATTCATTCATTTATTTAAGAAGTATTTATTGAACACCTTAGTATGTGCCAGGCATGATTCTCAGAATAAGGGATAAAGTGGTGAATAAAACAGACTTTATTCCAGTTCTCGTGTGATATATATTATTTGGTGAGAAAGAAGGGGAAGATGAAAAACAGTTACGGGAGTGAATGAACAATGTCATTTGAAATACATATACTGTTAATTTTTAAAAATCGAGTCAAAATGATTACAGGCACTTTGTATTGGGTGTGTTGGGTTATCAGTAGATTCTGTGAGAAGACCCTTGGGCTAAAACTTTAATGTCTTGAAGGAGAATTTAGCAATGTAAATATCTGGGGCAGAGTATCTTGGCAAGATCGAGTGACAAAGCCCTCAGAGTAGGAGTAGGCACGCTGTGTTTGAAGAATAGGAAGAAAGCATGTGTGCTGGCCTGCAGGGAGCTTGGGAAAAACTTGCAGGTGACACTGGAAAGAAAGGTAGGGAAGTAGGGTATTATTGGCTAATGTAATAAGTTTAGATGGTAAATCCTTCCAAGAATTAATAATAATGGTGAAATGAGCAGATCATTTCACAGCAGGGAGGGGTCAGTCTGGCTGTTATGTGGAGAAAGGGGCCCAAAGTGAACATACGGAGGGCAGATAGGCGCTTATTGCAGTGGTACAAGTAAGAGATGATAACACTTCAACAAAGATTGAAGCAGTTGATACAGGCAAAAGGAAAAAGATGTTGGGTACATTTTGGAGATACAGAAAAAGAGGTTTGCTTAGCTTTTGGGTGTAGTATGTGTGGAGCAAATAAAGGAATCAAAGTGACCTGTAGTACTTAGTCTTGAGCAACTGAATAAAGAAACATACTTTGTAGTGGGAATTTAGAATATAGTTTAGGTCGTGTTAACCTAAACTCGAAAAAATCCATTCTAGACTCGAACGAAGGTGTTAAGTAGGCAATCAAATGTAAGTATTAGAATCTCTGTAAAAAGCTTTGTTGGATGCTTAGTTCTAAGTTCTAGATGGATTACAAAATATCTGTATGACCTTCAGCAAAACGTCCCTAGTAATATCTTGTCTCCAAACCTGAAAAAAATGAGAAGAATAGTAGTACTTATTTCATGTGGATGTAAAATGCTGAAAGTACATACTGAGTAAACATTACTATTATGACTCCCACATGGTAAGCTTTTGTTGTGTGCTATTTTAATAGTTGAATACTTTTGTTTGCAAGTTATGAATATAGCAAGAGCTCATTGGGTATGATCAGTCTGCAGTGAGTTAAGAAACCATCAAGGACCCAGTTTTTTTCATCTTTTTGCTGTGTGCTCAGTGGCTCAGCATATTCTTGATTACAGCAACTAAATGATAACAGCTAGTGGAAGAAGATCTGTTTATTTTTCATCCTTCTCTCTTTTCTCTCATCAATCTTTTATTTTGAAAAATTTCAACTGTCTAAGAAAACGGAAAGAATAATCTTTCCAAACCACTTACTGACATCCTACCATTTCATTCTAAGCACTTCAGTATGCATCTCCAAAGAATAAAGAAATATCCTCTATCAGGACTGTACATTCATCAGACGGAGAGATTAATGATCAATCTATAACGTAATTTCAATCTAGTGCCCATTCAGACTCTCCATTGGCTCTCAAATATCCTTTTTATCTACACTTTAAGTTTAGGAGCCAGTGAGGAGGCACCTGTGGCATTCATTTACGCCTCTTTATTTTAATCTAGAACTGTCTGAAACCTTTTTTTTTTTTTTTTTTTTTTAGCCACATTGATGGTTTTGAAGAGTTTAGGCCTTGTAACACGTACTGCATTCTGGATTTACCTGATGATTTCCTTAGAGACACTTCACTTTTTCCTCTGCTCACTGTGTATCCAGAATCCAGACATTATTCCTAGCATCTCGAGGATTTTTTGCTGTTTTCTGCGAAATGACTTCATAGGTATTGCCCTATACTGAATATCATAGCATATGTATAAAGACATAATGTCAGGCTCTCCTACAATTGATGCTAATAAGCGTTACACCTAGTTAAGCTGGTGGCAGTCATAGCTCTGTTATAATGGCCTATATTCCCTTCAGAGTTCAGTAATTAATCTGATGAGGGAGAGGTGCTTTGTCATTATGCTGTTTTAGCACCCACTGTTGATTCTGACTTAAATTGTCACATTGGGAGTTACAAAATATTGATGCTCTAGTTCTGTCACTTCTTTACATTTATTACTTTGAATTTTTCTGTAAAGAGTAACCCTCCTCTTACTTAAATGTTACTATGGATTTATACATTTATTTCAAATTCAACGTAACAGTTATATACTTTCTGATGCTTAACTTGTCCCAAATTTTGCCAGTGAGAGCAACTTCAAGCTTGCTCCTGTGTGTTTTTAACATTATCCCTTTAGATTTTCCTTTAGATTTTGCTTTGGCAGAACAAGGTATCTAAGATTAATTTTATACTTTTCTATGCCAGACATAGAATTAGCCATTTATGCAGGACGGTATTATTCCTTTAAGTGAGGCTTGGAATTTAGAAACCAAAATATGTTATTCAGTGTGCTCACTGGAGGTGCTTTACCATTCTTTGTACCCTCTTTTAGTGGAAAGAGATATATATATATATATATATATATATATATATATATATATTTATACATATATATGTATTATATATTATATATACACTATATAGTGTGTATATATATATATATGCAATAGAATATGTAATATATTTCCATGCATACATATATAATCTATTTAATGATAAGTTCATGGATATATGTTGAATTTAAATCTAACACTACATTGTCTTATTTTGGTTCTTGTTTACATTTTCCCCCTAAAGTGAAGGAAATATGAATGAAATTACATATGAAATAAATTACTATACACATAAAATAACTTAAGAACTGTAATACCAACACCACAATAAAAATCTACTCAGTAAATTTTAATATATTTTTGTAGTTCTTTTTGTTTTTAGAATAAATACCATTAAGGATGTGCAGTCAGAGAAAAATGTTAATAAGTTACATGCTATAATGATTATGGTTATGTTACCAGTTGGGTATGGAGATGTGCTCATTTGTTTCATGTCCTGTTTTAGAGCAAAGAAACCATTCCTGGGAGATCTAGGGTGACCTCTTCCTTGTCTCACTGGGAAGGAAATGGGATTTTTGAGATTGGCTTTGACTCACTGATGATTATTTCTGAGTCACATGGAGGAGAGATAGCAATCCAGACAAAATCTATGCTCTATCAGCAAAAAACGAAAAGGGAGGGCTGTTTGACGACATCACTGTCTGCTACATCTATTACTATGATAGTTGCTATATATTTCTAGGCCAGTTCATTAAGTACATGTGAATGTCCTGGTCTGTACTTTTTATGCTAATATGTGAAAAGTTACAAATCCTCAAGGTTGGCATGGCTGTGGAAAAGATGATTTTTAAAGTGGTGCTAAAAGGTATGAAAATGTAAAATATTATTGCAAAACTCACCTTGACAAGATATTTTATGGTTTGTCTTAAGAAACTTAACTCCTTTGAACTTGTCATGTGGAAAGAATGTAGACAACTTAAATGTCCACATGGCAAAATGGTTAATGAAATCATAGTGTAGTTGCTTGATGGAAGTGTAACTTCATCAAACATAAGTACAACCACTTTGGAAATCCGTATGGCTATTTCTCAGAAAACTAAAACTACAAATTTCATTTGACCCAGCTTATTCCCCTCTAAGTATCTTCCCCAAAAGATAAAATACATCCTATTACAATCATACATGAATATCCATGTTTATAATAGCACATTTCTTAATAGCTAAATCTTGGAAGCAGCCTATATGCCCATCAACAGATGAATGTATAAAGAAAATGTGATATTTATATGCAATGGAGTACTACTCTGCCATAAAGATGGGTAAACGTTAGTCATTTGTAGGAAAATTCATGCACCTTGACACAGTAATGTTAAGTGAACTATATCAGAAACACATGCTTAAATATCACATGGTTTCTCTCATATGAGATACCCAAAATATAAAGAGCAAAACAAAAGAGAGATAGTAGAAATAGGGATAAGGATCTTTCTAAGTGGGAACAGGAACAAGAGATGGAGGGAGGAAGGGGGAAGGGAGGGGAAAGGGATGAAAAAAAGTAAAGTAATTAAGATACGTTAATATTACATGTATCGGCTCCCCACAGGGAATGTAAACATTATGTACTGCAAACATGTACTAATAAAAAAAAATGAAAAATAGAATAAATGTTAAAGTAAAAAACAGTAATACTTATGAAAACCACATAGTAACTGTGTAGTAGGTAAAGTGTTTATAATGCTTATAACTCTATAAAAGTTAAAAGAAAAAAGAATATAAATGAATGCCTATGCAATGATTATAATTTAAGAATTATATCTGCACATGGGTGAATCCTGAGAATGAGAAAAGGAATTCAGTTTGATGGGGATGAGTAGACAGTAGTCTATAGATTTTCTAATGTTATTTAGAATTTTGTTAATGTTTGTCAACTAAACCCAAGACAACTATGAGAAATTTTTTCATGTTCTGAAGTCAGCCAGGTGTATCTGAACTCTTAAGAGAATCTATACCTTTTTGAGAAAATTTTGATTCTATCTGCAAGCACTTTTGTAGCCTACCTCACACCATCATCTTGGAAAGTATAAGTCAGATTCCGCAATTACCCTAACAGAATGTCAGTTGTGCCACTAGAATGTCTCATATCAAAAGCCGATGGAATTTGCTCCGTTCAGCCACACAGAATAAGTGCACCCTCGGTGCTGCCAGAAAGCTCGCTTGGTCTGGAATTGATTGCTGTAGTTCTCTCCCAGAGCACAGTTGAGTTGATTGCTTTCTGAGAAGGCCTCGGAGGGATTTACTGCCCATGTGCCTAGGGAGCCGCTGGTGCCCCTGGCTGGGGCAGAAACTGAATAAGGATTATCTGGGGGCTCACTGAATGAAAGGGACTTTTGGGGGGCAAATCTGTTGTTAGAAATGCAATGCCAAGAATTGAAACTGAGAATTTGGAACACATGATAAAGGGGAAGGAGCTGGAAGTAAATATTCAGACATCCAAAAATAAAAGGCCAGGTAATGGAAACAGAACTCAGCAGAAAATGAGTTTCTCAGAGCATGTATGTGAGGACACTTGTGAGGCCTTGGCCAGGGCAGGGCCAGACTCTGGAAAGTCCTGCCTCGGTATGGATAAGTACGAGTCCTCGGGGTTTTCTCCTCAAGGAAAAATATATGTAATACTTCTGGTTTATATCGGCCGTGCTCATTTAGAATTGCCTTTACTGAATATCAATTTAGTATTTTTTCCCTTTTCTTTAATGAAGAATCTCTAGAAAAAAATTGCTGTGTGAAAACTACTGCTGCTGCTTTTATAAAGACACTTTGAAGCCATCATCTGTTGTTTTACTCAACATCGGGGTGATGAATTCTGAATTCTTACAGCTCTGTGATAAAAGCTTTTTAGAATTCTTTTCAGAATACAGTGTCAGGAAAGCAAATCTCTTCCGTGCACTCTGTGGTGAAAACCGTGAAACTACGGTTTTAAGTCTTTTTTACTTGAGTACAAGGAAGCTCCCCACTAAATGGAAAGCCCGCATATCCTTCTTACACTTGGTGTCAGGGTTAATTATCTCCTGTGCTGTTTCTGTCATCACTTATATATATTTGGACTACTCAATTTACATATGTATTCTTCTTTGAGCCACATACAAATTTAAATGGGGTCTATAGATTATTTGTAAATAAGTATCTGAAGTGAAAACTAAAGACAGCCGTATGTTACAGAAAAGAGATGGGTTTGGTTATCCTGCAGGTCTAAGTTTAAATTGTTTCTTCTCTGTTTTTGAGCCCACTCCTGGCCCTAATTAATACTCAGTGTTCTCATTTGCTAAGCGGAGATTGTCGATGAGATAAAAAATTTGTAGTAAGTCTATGCAGATTAAAAATTGTTCTCCCCACTCCTCATTATTTTAACCTGGAAGAGAAAAGCCTGAGGGCAGACACAGGGTTTCATGAAACACAGGAAGGGTTATCATGTTCCAAAGACAAAGCACAAATAGGATTGGCCGATGAATATAATACAGCACACACACAAGTTCTGATATTGCCTGGTTTCTCTTACATGAGAAACTCAAAATAGAAATAAAGAGCAAAATAATAGATAGATGATAGAAAATAGGCACATAGATCTTTTGCAAAAGGGAAGGGGAACAAGAAAGGTAGGAGAGGGGAGTAATGTACACATGCCAGGTGCCCACAAGGAATATAATCATTATGTACTGCAAACATAAAAATTGACAAAGATTTCATTCAAATCTAATAAAAGCTGGGTTCCAGAAAAGAATCAATTTTCTCACTATTAGGTCATTCTAGAGTCTTATCCCACAAGTAGTGAGCAAATCTAGTTGAGTGGCCTCAACGTATTAGAAACCAAATTAGGACCCTGGATGGACCTCTGACCCAAGTGCTGTACAAAACTCTGCCCTGCTCTGAGTGCTGTGATTGTACAAACTTCAGCCCCCTCAACCTGCTTTTACCAACCAAGCTGACCTCATCAAACCCTGACTTCACTAGGCATATGAAAAACATTTTAGACAGTACATTTAGGATTCTGAGGGCCTCTTTTGGTTCTTTTAGAGTTGTCTTCTCTGATAGGCCACGTAGAACCCATGAAGTCCTTAACCAAATAGAAGGAAAGTAGAGTTAGAAGTAAAAAATTCCTCTTCGAACTAACTTAGCATTGTCTATAAATAAACTGATTTCTGATTGTAAGTGCTATACCTTTCACAATTTTTCCCTGAAACTTTACTGAATCCATTTATCAATTTTTTGATTGAGTCTGTAGAGTTTTCTATCTATAAGATCGTACTGTAAATAAGGACAATTTCACTTCTTTTCCCTATTTGGATAACTTTAAATTATAATTATTTTTTGCCTAATTGTTCTAGCTAGGACTTCTAGTACCAGGTTGACGAGAAGTGGTGGGAGTTGACACCCTTGTCTTACTCCCGATTTTAGAGGAAAAGTCTTCAACAATTTACCACTGAATATGAAGTTATCAGTGAGCCTATCATATTTTCCCTCTATTAGATGGAACTGCATCTTTCTATGTCTAATTGTGAATTTTTATCATGAAAGGACAATAAATGTTATCAAGTGCTTCTCATGGATGTAGTAACATGATCACATGGTTTTTGTCCTATTCTGTTAATATGGTGAACCACCTTGTATATAACAAAACATCCTTCTATCCCAAGCATAAATCTTACATGGTCACAGTGAATGATCCTTTTAGTGTGTTCTGGACTATAATTTTATAGTAGAGTCACGTGTCAATTAATGATGAGGAATATTCTAAGAAATGCATTGTAGTTTTTGTCATTGTGTAAACATCACAGAATGTACTTACACAAACCAAAGTGGCTACAATATCACTGGGTAATATAATCTTAGGGACCACCATCTTATATCTGCTCCATCACTGACCACAATTTCATTATGCAACACATGATTGTGGAGTGTTTTGTTGAGGGTTTTTGTATCTATGTTTCTAAGTAATACCGATCCATAATGTTATTTTCTGGTAGTGTCAGTCTGGCTTTGATATCAAAGAAACACTGGCTTTGTAAAATGAATTTGGAAGTATTCCCTCCTCTTCAACTTTTTGGGAGAGTTTTGAGAAGAATTGGTTTTAGTTCTTCCTTAAATGGTTAGTGGAATTCAGCCATAAAGTCATCTGGTCCTGGGCTTTTCCTTGATGGGAGACTTTTAATTATGATTCAATCTCCTTGCAAGTTTTTGGTCTGTTCCATTTTCTGATTTTCTCATGACTCAGTCTTGATAGGTGTGTGTTTCAAGGAATTATCTATTCTTCTAGGTTTTCCAATTTTTTGTGCACAAGTGTTTGCAATAGTCTCATATAATCTGTTGTATTTTTGAGTTATCAGCTGTAATGTCTCTTTGATTCCTCTTTTTAAAGCTTCTTTTTTTTTCTTCAAGAGTCTAGCTAACGATTTGTCATTTTTTAATCATTTCAAAAAACCAACTCTTAGTTTCATTAATCTTTGTTGTCATTTTTCTAATCACTATTTCATTTTTCTAATCACTATTTAGTTTATTTCTGCTTTGATTTTGTTATATAATTCTAATTGACAAGTTATGGTTGTATATATTTATGGGGTACAAAGTGATGTTATGATCACACTCCATCTATTTCTCCCAGATATTTTGATTCAAAATTTGCTGACCAATTTTGATCCTTTCCTTACTATGGGGTCAAACCAATAACTGAGATCTATCTAATCTTCTTTTGTGATATTTTCACATGCAACTTTTTCTCCCAGCTTGACCCAGTGAAAAGATTTAGGTGTTGGGACAATACAATACTGGTTTTAAACCTCAGTTCTAAGCTTTCCCACCAAGAGGGACTTGACCAGTTATTTAACCACCGTGATCCTCTGTTGATGTCTATAAAATTCTCTCACTCATAGGGATGTTATAAGAATTATGTAATTCACCCACCATAGGACTGAGTATATAACATTTGCTCAATAAATCTTAGTTTGATTTCTTCCTTCTTATCTGAGGGTTTCTGTAATACCTTTCATCAAGGGATTAATTTTACATACTATTCTAAAGTATTTCATGGAAGTGTTTTATTTTAACTTTTGATGACTTTAAAAATTTTCTCCAGGGGCTGGGGATTTAGCTCAGTGGTTAGAGTGTTTGCCTCACAAGTGCAAGGCCCTGAGTTCAATCCCCAGCACCAAAAAAAAAAAACCACCAAAAAACAAAAAATTTCTCCAAACAAAACTGTAAGCTCTACTTATTCATTCAGTCATTTGCTTAACATCTACTTATTTAGAAGGCGTGCCCTTTAATTTGCTGGGTGATACTTTAAATGGATATGGGAATTTTATTCTTAAGGGGTGTACTTCCTGGTACTTGGCTCAGATGCTTATTCATATCAAATGGAAGACTGACTAACTCAAGAGTCACAATTTCATATTGAAGGAATGATGAATATAAAAAGTGTGGAAAGGAAGGAGAACAAGTAGGTGATTGTCATAATATGACATATGAGATAAAAGCAAATTTCTGAAGCAGAGAAGTGGCAGTAGAAAGGGAAAAACCTGGAAGATAATTAGGTATAAAGATGTGGAACAGGAAAGGGCCCCTGGAGAGTGGCCATCAAGAATTCTCCAGGGCCTGACTTTCCAGGAGCTCAGCGAGAAGGACTACTCAAATGTAATATCAAGATTCTGAGTGTTTGTGGGCTTATGTTCTGCCATTAAGAGGCATGCCAGATTATAAATTGGAAGACTTCCGGAAGGAAAGACGAGTTAAATTCTAAAGACTTTCAATCCCATGAGAGAAATGAAAGATGTAGCCAGAATTTATCCAGAAAGACCGTGGAGAGAGAAATTTCAGGCAGAGGAAGCAAATGTGCAGAAGCATAAAGGTTAAATCAAAGTGTTGCACTCTTTGGTCTTCTGCAAATAGTGTGACAAGACTAGTGCAGAGTATATGAGGGCAGAAGCAGGGCCTGGACCTGTGGGGCAGGGCCAGGATATATATGAATACAATGCATGCAAAAGAAAGGATTCTAGAGTATGGCTCGTAGGTGATGGGTGGTTATTCAACGTGCATGTGAGCTCAGATTAGGGGCTATTGCACAGAAGAAACCTACAAATTGAATTTGGACATAGATTTTAAAAAACCCAAGATTTGAGTTAAATACCTTCACTTTCAGGTGAGCTTTTCTGGATTTTGAAGGTTGAAATTCCACATCCTGACAAGTTCTTCCTTATAAGGCTCAGTTAAGTTTTCTGCTCTGGATACAAAGTCCTTTTTCTTCTCCTCCTACGCCTCTTCTGCCTTCTTCTCCTTCTAAGAAAGAAGTAGAAGGAAGATGACTTAGGCTCAACACCTCATCAAACCCTCAGCCTGGAAAAGGAGAATTAATTTTCAAAGTCATCCAAGGGGTATTTTACAAATGCTGCTGCCGACAGAGTTAAACCATTGCCTTCCTGGTTTTAAGTATCAGTGGGGAGGTAGTGGAGGATTACTGTAGGAAGAGACTGTTATGGATTCCTCTTCAGATGAGAATTCTCTGGCATAAATTCTAGAGTTCCTGTTTCTTAGGAATGCCTCCTCCTTGGTTGTAGTTGCACCTGATGTAATGTTTCTATAATGAGAAGCAGCATGATATTTCCATCTTATATCTATGACCCGAATGTGAATGTGTCACCAACAGCAAAGAAAACTGGGGAGAGGAAAACAGGAAGGATTCTATTATCAGGTCTACATGCCCTCTATTGCAGCACTAGGAATGCCTTATTGACATTCCTATTCACATCCAACCCCAGCGTAATTAATCACTGGTGCATTTGCTATCCCAGGCTACAAAGATATGTCTTGAAGCCTTTTCAAGTTTCTTCCAAGCTTCTTGCCTTGGCATTTTCCCAAGCTGCTTCTTGAAGAACAGCAAGCTGGTATTTGGAGCATATGGCGATGGTCTGTTTGTGTGTTCATTAAATCAAGATACCAATGAAAAGAAAGCAGAACGCTTTCTGTCCTTTAAATGAAATTGTCAACCCAGATATCTGCTGCCTTTCCCAAGTCCTGGTCTGAAATGCCTGGCAAGTAGGGCTGTGTTATAATGACAAATTAATTCATATCAGACTTTGATCACAGCCTGAAAGTTTTCTGACATCAATTTTCAGTAGTTGCATTTAGAAAATCAGAATTCACTATGATGCCTCCGATTCCCAACAACAAAAGTAGAGACCTCTTGCTCTACCTGGAACATCCGTGTCTAACAAGAGGCTCGGAGGGGCGATTTTAGGACTGTTAGAGCTCTGAGTAAAAGGATGACAATGGTGGTGCATGGTCAAAACCCAGCAGAAGGGGGCTCTCTTGTCGACAGGAGGCCTGTGCACAAACCCTGCATCACTACCTCTCTCTCCCTCATTTTCTCTTGCTCTTTCCTCCTGCCATGTAACGTGTCAAAAGCAAATGAAAATTGAGAGGATTTGGCTGAAAATAGAATTGAATTCTATTAGTTGGCCTAATAGTGAAGGTGGATTTGGAAATACAGTACAGTAGAGCTAATGTTTACCACTTGACTACTCATGCCCCAGGCTCAAAATGCATAATGATGCAAATTAAAACCTAGCAAATGGAGGAGCTGGAATCTCAGAGATAACCATACCTCGCGCAGGGTGTGACAGAGCATCTGCTCTTTAATTAATCTTACGTAAAGACTGAAGCACCGCATTAAGATGCACAGTGTTTATGACAACTGTTTGTGTGTGGTTAACATGCTCCTGGCCTCCCTCGTGTCATTGTTGCTGCTTTGTAACTCACACAAAGCCCATCTGAACAAGCCCCATCAGGCAGAAAGGGAAATATGGGCAGAGAGGGTGCTGAGAAGAGTATGATGAGTTGAGAATATAAATGAGGCCAAATCCCAGTTGCAACCTTCATTTTTTACTTGGAGGGGTAGAAACTTAATCAGAATATTTCATTTTTTCATATGAGAAATCAACTAGATGCATGTTTGCATATACACATACATATAAGTGTATACATTCAATATATTCATATCTACATAGGATATTTTATGCTTTATGAAGAACTTGTACATATAGTACAACAATTAAAATTATAGGCTTTGGGGCCAGATTATCTGCTGAATCTAGTGTCTCTATTTTTTCCATCTGCAATATTGAGTAAGTCACTTTTTTCTGTGCCTCAGTTTCCTCATCTGTGCAAAAGCCTAGTGACAGTTCCAACTTTAGAAGATTATTGTAAGGATTGTATTATTATTGTTATTATTAGAATTACTACATACGGTGCATTGACCGTGTGCTGGGCCAAAATGTATTACTTCACTTATATGTGTTAACCCAACCTTCCCAACGGCTCTAGCATGTAGTTAATAAATTAACGTGTGTCCCGCTCTTAAAACTGTGATGGATACATTTTTAAGTATGCAATAAATGTTAGCTATAATGACTTTCATTACTTTATAAGTCGTGTATAATATATATTATTATTTAACCCTTCCCACTGCTCTGGAAGAACGGGTTTGTCGATGTCTTCACTTTTTAACTGCCAATTAATGCTCAAACAGATTAATTCAGGTTCCTAAACCTGCACAATTGAAGAGTGACCAAACAACGATGCTAGTCCCACATCATCTGACTTCAAATTTTGTGCTTTAGATGCCTTCTTATTCTGAAATTGGAGTGATGGTAATTGTAGAAATCGAAGGGGTAAAAAAGTGGAGAGCAATCTGAGATTCACTGTAATAATGTGTTCAAATCAGTCCTAGCAAATCAAACATGCTCGACACTAAAGAAAATGGAGGTTATCTCAGATGTCAAAACACTTTCCTGTGAATATTACTACTTTGGACGCCGGCCATTTTATAAATTTCAATATTCATTTTTTCCCTCAACCACTGTTTGGTATTCCTGTGGTATTTATTCACCTAACATGATGGTAAGATTATGGCAACGCGGAGACGTCGAGGTCTTAATTTTCACTTTGACATGGAGTCTGTTCATACTGCACGTACAGGTTGGCAGTTATTTTCCAGCAGCTGCTTTAAGGTTGATACATACAAAATTCATTCACTGTTTAGAATTAAGTGGAGAAGGAAAAGGGAACTGAAAAAAAAAAAAGATGAAGAGAGAAGTGAGATGCTAATGTTTTCTTGACACTGAAATTGAATCCTTCGGTGTAAGGATTTCAAAGCCCTGACAACCATTCTCCTGTTTGCTGGGTGAGCTTCATTTAGTGGTATATTTCCCCATGGATATTAAGAGACTTCCCGAGATGAGCATGAGAAGCTAATCACAAACAAACAAAGAGAAGACTGGCGATGCTTATTCTCAACCACCTTGTTCCTTCCACTGGAGGGGGCTCTCTCAACCCCTTCTCTGAGGATGTGAAAACAAACCAGATGGGTGTGCTATCTCCATCTTTTGGCCTTTAGCAGTCTCTGGAACAAAGCAGGGCAGCAGGGCCTCTTGAAGACTTGCTTGGAGAGAGAAAAAGAGAGAGAGAGGCTGGATGGAGTCTTGAATAAAAATGATAGGTTATGCTTTAAGCTGAATAAAAATAAGCCATCTGAAGAATATATACAAGTGGCATACATGCTGCCTCTGGAAAGATTCATTTTTATTTGTCTATCTATGTATAAAGGAGGAAGATAGATAAATTGAAAGGAAAGTGCCATTTCTGTAATGTTCACTCTGGTGAAAGGTTTGCAAACAATATAAAAATAGTGGCTCTTCCAAAATGAAGGCTTTCCTTGAAGTTTAGCCACCTCTCTCTCCATTTCTAGCACCCCCCTCACCAAAAAGAAAAAAGAGAGAGAGAAAGAGAAGAAGGAGAAAAATTCAAAGCTAGCCTAGTCACTGTGGGGAGAAGACAGTGATCTTTTGTAGGTTGTTATAATTAACCAGGCTCATTTCATCATCAGATTACAGAATGGGATGCAGTGTTAAAAAAAGAACTAAAGGAAGAAACCAGGAGAAATGGCCATTTTAATTGCATGTTTATTCTGTCTTCGCTTTCCCAAATTGGTTTAGTTTCCTACGAGTGGGGTAAGTGCCAGGGTATTCACATGAGCAGGGGGCCAGTGTGGATTCCAACATTGACCAGCATTTGAATTACCTCCGGACGGTTTGGCGGCCTCTAAATTTATACCCTTGAAGGCACAGCAACGAGCCTTCATCTCCTGTGGAAGAAACTTGAAAGCATGCCAGAACAGGACCTCCGTCCTCCCTTCTCGGAGTCCTGGCACGTAGAATCACACAAGAAAACAAAAGGCGTTTGTGAGGAGCCGTCCAGGAAGAAAGATTAACAATATAAACTGGAGGGGGGGGGAGAAAGAAAAGAAAAAGCCCTTTAAAATGGTTTTGTGCTTATTTTAATAGAACTTGCACAGTCGCTGAATATCCTCTAATCAAAACCAAATGCGTGTTGCTGTACAGCGCTCTGTCTTTGTTCACCGGTAATGCCCACTCTGCTGCGACCGGGGAGGGGGCCCGGCTGGCTGGTGTATCTTTCCACCAGGAACAAACAATGTCGCCCTCAAGGTTAGGCCACGTTGCTGCCTTGAAAACCTGAAGAAAAACCCCATCGGCAGCTGGACCTTGTTCTCCAGTCATCCCAAATGCCTGATGAAACACTCAGAAACATTTTCTTCTTGCTTTTGATCGGGAAATTTGTTAGGGAACAGGCATAGAAGAAAGGAGCTACCTCTCTCTCTTTTTCTCTCTGTCCATCTCTCTCTCTCATTCACTCTGTCATTCCGTCTGTTCATCTCTATGTGGTTGCTCTTCTCCTTCTTTCACCACTCTTTCCTCTCACAGCTCCTTTCTCTGTCGGTTTCTGATTCAATTCAGAAAATCGGTCAGCTTTCAACTTGATTGGCTGGTATCGTCTGACCTTGACTTGATGTGGGCTGGAAGGATTTCAGCCTTGGTTTTATCAGAATTAGCTTTTTATCTGCACAGAAGTACCCAAGCAAGTAACTCATCTCCTCATCTTTCACCTTAGACTTGCTGCTTTCTCCTCTAATTTCTCAAACAACAGGGAGAAAATAAACAGAATGATTGTGATGGTTATGGCGATATGACTGTTGCTACAGGGCAGAAGGGATGAGGCCATAATCTAGTCCTGGGCTCAGGATCAATGTCTTTGGCCTGCACTGGGCGATGTTATTAAAGGAGTCTGCAGCGTGTTTTGTTTTTAACGCCAGACAGTTCTTTTCAAATGCTTATGGGGTGTCCAAGGCATCCTGCAAGGGGGGAATGGGAAAGAAGAAACCCAGATACACACGATCTGCACCTTTTCATGTCACCCCCCAGCTCCTTGCAGCACAAATTGACTTTGTAAGATTGGTTCTGAAAATGAATACCCAGGACATCTCTCTGTGTTACTTTCCTGTGAAATTACTTCTCTGAATGAAAATATTGAATTCCTTTGAAAGCAAGTAGTATAATATCTCTGGAAATGAAAATCCTGTGGAAATCACAAAGGAAAGAAGACTGAAGGATATGAAAGCTTTATATCTCTAAATGTTAGCCAGGCCCAGGCCTGTTTTTTTTCTCTGACAATAATCATAACTGCTCTTTCTGATGTTGTTATGGTGGGTGCTGGAATCTGCTAGATGCTTCTACTCTAGAGCTATGTTTTATCTACAATAAACAGCCAATATCATTATCTTAATTTACTGCAATATTTGTATGCACTCGGCACTTTTTATAGTCACTCGCTTAGCAGGTCTGACCTGCGGAATTTTCCTTGTCTCAAGGGGAATGTATTGACTTACCGCCAGGCGTCTGGCCGTCACAGACAGAGTCTCTGTTGAGCTGACAGATGAACAGGGCAGGCTCTTCTGAGGTGCAGCAGCGTGGAAGACAGTCTTCTCACACCGCATCAGCTATCTGGTTGCTCCCCATTATCCCTTAGATCATCTTGAGAGGGACGATCTCCACCTTTCTCGGTATGTTGACAGGTTCGCCGACTGTAGAGGGAATTTCCCGAAAAGAAAGGCACTCTATGAAACGATCTTTCTGTTTCCCTCTTCTCACTCATGCAGGTTCCTCTAGGCTGCAGTGGTTGAAGCACATTACATTACATTTGGTGTCATTCTTTTTTCTTTTTTTTTAAGAGCAGGTGTCAATTGTCAACTAAATAAATTATAAAATGCCTCTCTTAGCTTCTTCCCAGATCAGTATAAAAACAGGCAGGAAAGAGAGGAGCTTGTGCTGAGCGGAGGATTAGGAAGGCCAGTCAAGGTAAAGTGGTCCCGAAGAGTATTCCCTTTCCGTACAGGAGAGACAGGCTTCTGCCCAGACAGAATGTCAGGCCTGCCTGACGCTACGAGAGGCTGCAAACTGGATGGCTGAGATGCTGTCAGCCATGTTCAAGGAATGTGGAGACTAGAGAACTACTGCCCCAACAGCTCCATTTCCAAAAGCTTTAGATAGCTTGAAGATGCTTCTGATTTTTAAATACATTAATATAAACATTTTTTTGAACTAAAGTAAGCATGGTGGTCCTTGGGAGCCGGTCCGTCATCCCTAAGAGAAATTATGCCACATCACGTTCATTTGATTTATAGATAAAATCTTGGTCATTTTTAAAATCCTGTCATCACAATATGAGCATTGGGATAGCATCGAGACAGGACTCTGAAAACACGGCTGGACAGTTTCCAGTTTGGAGGATGTGTAGCTGTTAGAGTCCCAAAAGTGGTTCAGTGGCTCCCAGGCTAAGGGTTTCCGTAGGCGCGGTGATCCTTGGTCCTGGTTTACATTTCTTCAGAGGCTACAGATGACACGAGGTTGGAAAGAATCATAAAGAATGTATTTTATATTAAAATTAGGTACCAATTTTTAGGTCAGTGAAAATACTCTATAGAATGCCATAACAGGGGACATATGTCATTATACATTTGTCCCAACCTATGAAATGTACAACAAGAGTGAATCCAAATGTGAACTGGGGACTGTGGATGATAATGATGTGTCAGTATAGGCTCATCACTTGTAACGAATGTACCACTCGGATGGGGTTGGGGATGTTGATAATGAAGGACACTATGGGTGGGGCGGGGCAGAGTTTATGTGGGAAATCTCTGCATCTTCCTCCTAGTTTTTCTGAAAACATAAAACTGTTTTAAAAAATAAGATTTTGGGGGCTGGGGATTTAGCTCAGTGGTTAGAGTGCTTGCCTTGCAAGCACAAGGCCCTGAGTTCAATCCCTGGCACCCCCCCAAAAAAAAATAAAAAAAAAATAAAAAATAAGATTTTGAAAAAGAAAGAGAGAAAAAAATGATTTCCAGATACTGGAGATGGGGAAGAATTGGGAAGTTAGACGGCATACAATTTTGGTTTGGGAATGTGCAAAAGTTATAGAGAAGGATGGCTGTGATGGTTGAAAAGCAGTGGGAATATCTTAGCACCACTGGACTGTTTACTCAAAAGTGGCTAAGACAGTAATATGGATAGTTTACCATGATAAATAAATAAAAGCCATGTTTCTTCATTTGCCTCATAACAGCAAAAACTGAAGCATTAAAAAAAAACCTCTTAACAAACTAGAAGGTTGAAATTTAACATGATAACAGGAACTCCAATATTTGAATATAGAAATGGCTTAATATGGACTTAAAACTTGATATATGAAAAAGACAGAAGATTGGGGTAAATGGAGCCAACATGAAAAGCTCCTGATTATTCTGGCCCCATGCAAAAACTTCCCAGAGGATGTTCTTCTGCCCACATCAATCTTTTCAAAGATGTTGTTAGTCATTCCTTTGGATCCCCGACACCTATTTTTAGGATACTGTGAAAGAACTTGTAATTATATGCTAATTTTACATATATTGCTGTAAATTTTATATACCCACATGTCCCAGCAGATATTTGGTGCTCAAAAAATATTCTGGGACTGGGTCGAATTGCAGAATAGTTTGGGTGCTGTCACTCTCATGGCGTCCAGGCTTCCTTTGTCATGGTCGCTTCTTCCCTGGGGCTTTCTTCTTTGGACCATCGTTTGTAGAAACATTTCACTTAGTAACTAGTAACAATTAGTATCCTAAGTCAAACTTCTAATAGTTTTTTTATAACAAGTATTCTTAAAGCCTTTTGACCAAGTGAGACTCCACACTGATTAATCTTTCTTAAATGTATAGATACAATTCCAATATCAAGTGGGTTAAAGATTTAAAACTCAAGTGCGCAGATATGCCTTTGACTTGACATTGGTTGAATTCTTTAAAGGATGCCAGACAAACATAAACATGCCCTGAGCAATTTTCCAATGGAGTAATGACATGGGAGGAGGTATGACATTTCAGCCACTTTATAAAATACCTGTATCTCTACTTAATCTATAGTTGTATAGAACTAGACTCATTTAATAAGTACAGAGGGTGATAAGTGGACGAACAGAGAAAGAATTGGAGACGATAAATCTGCTTCTCCAATGCTGACACAAGGTTGATAGCTATGGATCATATCTGATCTTAGAATTTTCTTCTTATGTTTAAGTAAATTAACTACTAACAGTGAAGCGTGTACCATCATTGTTCTTCGTAGCTTTAAAACCACAGGCAGTTTATTCATATAAAGAAAGGAAACTTTGGTGCAGAAGGACACAAACATAGCACAAATGCATATCATTTGACAGGCAAAGGACAAATTCTAGGGATGAAGGATAAGTGCCGGGACTTTACCATTCACTGCAGTTAAGGCTGCCGGTTATGCAGTGCCCACCTACCATGGAACCTGAGCCAAGATGCACCATATTACACCATTATTTCACTAAAAGTTTGAATCAAAACCATGCAAAATGCAGATGTGTATAAACCTAGAAAAGCCTGCATCAATGGTTATAAAAGTAATGACAGGTCCATGAAATAATTGTTTTCATTTCTCCAGGTTTGTGAGATAGAGAATTCACTGCCACCGGCCCCTTGGATTTTCAGTCTCAATTCAGAGCACTATTTTCTGATGTTCTTAGAAACCAACAACGTATATGGAATTCTGGTATTGACACCTAAATTGTTATTATTCTTAATCGATTAGTAGTAAGGACATTATTTACTAGACCATGTGCCTTCAGTTAGTTTGGAAAATGTTTGTATCAACCATTTTCCTTCCGTATCTACCTACCCCCCTGCACACTGTGACAGATAAAGAGAACCAGGTTAAAAAAAAGAGAGAGAGAGAGACATTTAAGTGATTATCAGCACACAGCATTGTCAGTGCTATCCTAAAGGTGTGTACAGAATTTCAGGGGGACGTTGACTTGGAGGTAGATGGTTGTAGTCACAGACGATTTCCTAAAAGAGATAGTAACGAGGGTTGAGTCTTGAAGCCAGTATGTTATTTTCAGAATTTAAATGAAATGTCAAGCAATAAAACAATTTTACTGAACTTTCTGGTCTTGCTTTAAAACAGAGCGGTAAAGAGCTAAAACTGTGTGGAAAAGTTAGATTATCTCTTCTTGCTCTCTGTTGGTTTTGCGTCTCATTAGTAGTAAATTTGGAAACCCAAAAGTGAGTTGAGCTGGTTCCTCAGTTCAATTATTGAAAAAAGAGGACGAGGATTTTCTTATGTGGACTACTGGGCAAATAAATAGAGAAAAATGTTTTTTTGTAATGGTGTGGTGATGCTAAATGTCTCTTGGTGGAGGGAATTACATTTTTTGTTGTTGTTCTGCAGAGAAGCAGGTGTGTATATAGGGCTGTGGTACAGTTTCCTCTAACCATGTAGCTAATTCCCACTCACAGGGATTCCGGAGAAGGAGGTTATATTTCATAAGGGGAAGCGATAGCAATTGAATCATCAATATCATTTATATATTACAATTAAGATAGCTAAAGATCTGAATTTGACACATTAATTGTGGGTCATTGTCAACTTCCTTTGGTGGAATATGGGAAAGACCTGGTCAAGGTGGGCAGAGAGATGTGGCAGAAGATAAAGCAACAAAGTCTCACTTACTGCTTATTAATAGCATAATCTTTTATAAATATTAAACCTCTAGGACTCACTTTCCTTATCAATGCAAGGTTTTAGGTAAAGGGGACAGGTTTGTAATAGATTATCTCAAATAGCCTAACCAATTTAAAAATTTTAACTGAATAGGCAAAAGACAATTCAACTTAGTTCTTACACCGATTGCATGCTTATCTTCTATGAAATATTATATACAGAGATAGATATAAACATACATATCTAGAAATGATGTAGAATGTATGTTATACCCTACAGCTAAAACAGATTCACTATTTCTCATTCTTGCATTTATAGACTTCAAACAGCTAATTTCAATTTTTTAGTCTAAACCTATCTTCAATTATTCACCTTCAAGCACTTTCTCAGTCATTTCTTACAATTCTCTAAAAATGTCAAGTGTACTTATCCCTTAAGTTGTGTCCTTAGAAAGTTCTATTGCTCAGAAATCTCATATCCAAATTCAGCCTGTCCTTTAAGGCCCATCAGTAAAGGAACTATCTCCAGGAGCCACACCCACTTGCCTCCTTCCAGAAGATAAGAGCGATCTCAACTTCAAAGAATTCTATTTTTCTAATGCTTGCCCAATTTCTGTCTCACTCTAGATTTGTCTAAGAATCTTTTTTCATATAGAAAAGGTACCGTATCCCATTAATATCTGTGTTTCCACCGCTCATCAGAGATCTTAGAACATGGTGGGCCATCAGTTTATGCTGGTGCAATAGAATCAAGGAAATACTTAAATGAACATTCATTCAGCGTGAAAGCCTAAACCTGCCCATCAGTACAAGGCTCCACTGATCTTCCCCACTCACTGTTCCGACCATATCGGTCACTTCCTGCTCTTAGAACTGTACCAAGCCTATTCCTGCTGTAAGGCATTTGCACCAATTGTTTCCCCAGCTGTGCTGGTCTCCACCAGACAGCAGCTTGCCCTATTCTCTCACTTCAGTAGATCTCTGCTCAGTGCAACCTGCCCTGACCACTCTAAGGCAATTTAATAGAACTCTCTCTTCCTGTTTCTTTTTCTCTGTAGCACTTACGACCATCTAACATACTGTGCAGCATTGTTTGTTAGCCCTCCGTTGCCCTTACCAAAATGGGACTATGGGAGGCCATGGCCTTTGTTTGCTCTTTGTCTGCAGGGCCTGCTGCTTGGCAAACTTCCTTCAGTTTCTGCTAATGTGCCTCCATCTATCGAGGCTTCATTAGACTCAGGCTAGCTTGAAACCAGGGCTGCTGGTGTGCTTCTAGACCTTGACCTCTGCGTGTTCAAAGTCCAGTCTCCCCTCTGTACTGCAGACCTCAGGTGAAGAACCTTGGAGCTAGTGGAAGTGAAAGGTCAGAACTAGTGTGGCAGACATAGAATAACTGATGGGTGCAAGAGGAAGGAGAAGGGTAAGTAACTGCGGAAAATGTGTGTGTGTTTGCAGAGGACATTATAGTCAGAAGTAGATTTGAGTGGTACCCTGTTCATTTTTGATAATACATCTCAGTTTAAGAGAGGCCTTATGGCCTAAGGTTACTGGGCCACGTGACTCAAATGAGACTCAGACACACACACACACGCTTTAGTAAGGAGATTCCAAGCAGAAAGAACTTAAAAGGAGTTGTCTGGATTCTACTCCTAAGATTTTATGTTAACAATATGGATCATACTTATTCACTGATAGAAGAAATCCTTTCAATGATCCATCAAATTTTATCTTGATATTGTATAGGAATTTAATATGTATATATTAAAATTTTATCTAGATTTCATGATAATAATACTTTATCCACTTTTGTTAGAATGATCCTCTTTTTTTTTTTTTTTCCAGTACTGGGGATTGAACTGAAGGCCTTCACACTGCACTACATACACCAGCACCTTTTAATTTTTTAATTTAGAGACTTGGTCTTGCTAAGTTGTTAAGTTGCCTTGCCTGGGCTCAAACTTGTGATTTTCCTGCCTCAGCCTCCCAGAGTGTTAGGATTACAAGTGTGACCTACCATGTCTGGCTACAGTGGTCCTTATATTTATTCAGACACATAATGACTGGGAGGGAACATTTGGCCTCCTAATTTATGGTCCTCTCCTGGTTTTGTTTTGTTTGTTTGTTTCTTTTCTTATTAGTACATGTTCACAATTATGTTCATCTTTGCGAATTAGTATATAGCCATATCGCATCTTAATCATTTTTGCTTCCCTTTCCCCTACACAACCTTTCATCTTCTCTGGTCCGCAGATCCCTTTCCCATCTTCACAAAGTCTATCTCTCTGTATCCTGTCGTCTGTCTCTTAATTATAAACAGGCTGTACCCCTGATCAAATGGGCCGCATTTGTTACTCAGGTACTCATACTGAAAAATACAAATGGGGAAGGCTTAGAAAAGGATGAAAGAGGAATGAGACAGAAGGAAGAGGGAAAGATGTCTTAAATCCATCAGTTGGTCAGATGCTCACTGATCACCTCTGGTATACCAGTACTACCCCGGGCACAAAGAATATAAAGAGGACTCAGGCAGGCTGCCTGCCTTTGAGGGAGGTAGTGTCTAGGTTTTGAACATATGCGACTGGTGCTGTTGGTGGAAAAAAAAAAAAAAAGAAGACTGCAAAGGGCTTTGGGTGGAGAAAAGATTAGAGGTTAAGACTTGGGCTTGTCGAATTTGAGAAGAGAGCGACACATCTAAATGTTCTGGCTGTATTTTGGAGGCATTGAAAAATCTGTTTTATATGGGGGACTGCAGTAAATAATAATGCTCCGAAGTCTGTTTTCTGTCGGGAAATATACATTTGATACTTCAGGATGGGAGTTTTTTTTTTTTTTTTTTTTTTAGTTAGGACTTCTTGCCAAGTTTCTGCTTAGGAATTCTGAACTGAACTTCAAATGTTTAGGGGCTTCTGTTTTAAACACATTTGGAGTTGTGGCTTCTTGTTCAAGGAAGAAAACCCCTTTAAGTACATCAAAGAGCTGTGAAAAAAGATACAGTATGTTGACAATTTATGTGAGGGCAAGGAAACCAGAAAAATTGTCTCTGTAGTACACACACATTTCAAAGTTGGAGGAGGGGTTTCTGGTAAGGGATTTGTGGTGCCATATGCAACACCAAATACTTGGGAAGTAGTTTAACACATTCATTGTACTTAAAACATGACCTGGCTCGCCCAGCAATTTCAAACCAAGTTCTCCAGGGCATTTTCTCTGGTGAGTGTGACCTTTAAATAAATTGGGAGGCTTCTTATTGCTGTGCCCAGGTGAGAAGAGTCAGGAACGGGAAGCAGAGGGAGAAAACTTCCCAGGATATCAGAAGCCATTTGACCTGGGGCCTTGGAGAAAACTGCATAAAAATTCAGTTTGAATCACATCACAGTGGTTGGGGTCTTCAGAGGGGATGGTGAAAGATGGTCTGTGTTGATCTTACTAAGGCCTGTGTAAAAGAGGATACAGAGTAAATCCACACTATCAAAAAGGGAGCCCACTCTTAGTTTCTTGACAGAGGAGCGTGGGCGTTACATTTGCACAGACTTCGCCTAGAGTCCTGCCTCTACCATTTAGGAACTGGGTAACCTCCGCAGGTTTACCTAAGCTCCTTAAGACTCTATTTTCTCATTTGGAAAATGGAAGCAGCCACACTAACCTCATCAGATTGTTATTTAAATAAATGAATTTTGGGTGTAAAGTGCTTAGCAGATTATCTGATGCTTATAAACAGCTTGACAAATGTTTTCTGTTCCCTTCTTGCCACCCTTTTTCTGTCACTCCCTTCAGTGAATGAAATGAGTTTAGTTCTAGTTTAGGGTAAAGTAAAGGTTTCAAGAAATTGAGGCAGTAATGATTAATATGCAGGCTTCAGCTCTACAACTACTTTCATGTGACCCAAGGCAAGTCACTTGACCTTTGTCACCTCTGTTTTTTCATCTACAGTCGAGGGTGAGGTTAGAGTTTACAAATACTTGCAATTGCAATGGAATTGCAATGAAAGGACAAGTTTAATTTCTGGAGTTTGATTTTCAAATTCCAGCACAGACTCCAAAAATTACTTGTGTGACTTTGACCTGGTTATCAAAGATCACTGTACCTTAGTTTCCTCATCTGTTAAATAGGAATTATAATAATCCAAGCTTTATAGACATAAAGAGTAATGAAAGAATGTGTGTGAAACACTTAATATGTGCCAGGAATACAGTAAGCACACAATACATAGTTCATCCTAATTATATCAGAGAACACTGTTAGAAATTATATCACAACTTATAACCAGGGAATAAAGATTGAATTACAACAGAAATCTTTGGCATTATGACCTTGAGATCTCAAATAACTCAGTCCGATTTCTGACCTGTAGGGAGCTGTGGGTTTGGGCACCATTTTGGGAACAGCACCAACTAATTTTGTTATCAGAATTTCTCACTCTTCCGAGTTTCTCTGTATGGTTGACCTTCCCTGGACTAGATGGAGACCTCCAATCAGGACCTCTTGGAACAGTGTTATGATTTCTCTAGTATGGCTTAGTTTAATCTATAATTTGAGGAGCTTGCCTTATGTTAATCAAGAGTTTCAAATATTGAAAGCATAGAAGATCTCAATTTAATACTATTGTTGGGTAAACAGAGTCTGATATACTATGGTTCCAATTTTATTGCTCAAGTAACCTCACGCTTGGTTCAAACCTGAATTGGCCCGGAAGAGTTATTAGCGACATTCCTTTGCTGTAGCTGTACTAAGGGCAAAGGTGAAATCCTTAGCATTGCTATGAATGATAAACTCAGCTCGTGGCACTTCTCCCGCTTGCTGGTGTTTAGAAACTCCAAAAAGAGTTTCCACTGGAGCAGATAACTTTGGCAACCAGCAGTTCAGCCAGAGGGAAGACGGTATAGTAAGGGCCACCAGAAGACTTCAGAAGACTTATCTGGTAAAAATTGTAGTATCCCACCCTCACCACTCTTTTCTACACTATATGCAATTAGAAACAAAAGTAAACTATAAAAGCAATGCACCAAGGCCCCAAACTTCTGATTTTTCCATGATAGGTTACAAATGTGTCTGCACATAGTTTTATAGTTTTTTTTTTTTAAATACCTGTTCTTCTCATTCTCAGATAACATATTGTGTTCCGTGGATAATCTAGCCCTAGCCATGACTTCGGAATGACCACCCAGAGGGAGTGTCTGAGAAAACTCGAAAGTGATTTTCTTTCTAATAATATAATTAACTAGTGGGTGGATTGTTCATTATGTTTGCTTTTCCCAAAGGAAGGGTGGCAAGGACTGACATATGAGTGATGTGCGGTGAGTGCAAATCTTCAGCAGTAACGAGGCACATGACTTTGGAGTGAACACACATTACTTCAGACTCCAGGCTTTGGAATTAAATTTTAGCAGCCTTGCGTTACTTTAATCTTACTTAAAATAGATGCTCTATAGTGTTGTCAGAGTGATCTCTTAAAAGAAATGTAATCAAGAGAATCCTCTGCATATAAGGCTTTATGTGAGCCCTCAGTATTCCCTACAGATTGAATCCAGACTCCTTTGCATCTACAGGTTCTACAAAACCCACTTTGTTTCTACCTATTGAATACATCTCTCCTTGCTGCCCCAACCAATGCCGGGCTCTAGTGATACACAAATACTCTGCTTAGCTTCTAAGTTGTTTCCACTGCTGTTCCTTCCACCTCGCTTTCTTCCACCTGACAAAGCCCAGCGGTTCCTTAGAGTGCAGCTTACCGGATCCCGATTCTCCAGGCAGCCCTCATGTCTCTCAGCTCTGTGCCTCCACATTTTGGTTCATACCTCCTTGGTGGCTGGTGGCACTTCCGCTATGATCTTTTTTGTGTGTGTGTGGTGCCGGGGATTGAACTCAGGGCCTTGTGCTTGCAAGGCAAACACTCTAATCACTGAGCTAAATCCCCGGCCCTGCTATGATCTTTTGAATACGGTGTTTATATGTCCTTATCCACTTTGCAACTGTGAGCTCCTTCAAGTCTGGCGCTAGGGTTTGCTCATTTTGGTATCTTCACTGGTTTATACAGCATCCAGCACAAACTGGTTGCAAAATAACACTTGCTGAGTAGATACGAGAACCAGTTAATAAATTGTCAATGATATACAAATAATCTGCCTGCACAAAGGCAAAGACCATGTGGCTGGTACTCCATTGGTTGAATAAATGAGTGAATAAATGACAACATCATAGACTTATTGTAAAACTCAAAATAAAAATGATGGAGGCTTTGTGCACGCTGAGTGGCTGGGTCCAGGTGAGGTAATGTTAGAGTAATTGCAATGACACTGGCTTTCACAGTGGTGTGACCGTGGGCAGAGGGCCATAGAAGCCAGCTTCCAGCCGTGTGACTCACCCCAGGTAAGAAAAAGGCAGCGTTCCATCGACTGGACGTGTAATGGGGTGAAAGTGAGCCTGCTGCTATTTCTTTCACAGCTTGTGAAGGCTGTAATAAAAAGGTCTGAGAGACTTTTTCTCCCTGGTCCTGGAAGAGAGTGTCATAAATGTCCAATTTACCACTGATTGCCACATTGGCCCAGGGACTCTACAAGAAGTCACTGAAACGTAGCTAACCAGAAGTGCACATATCAAGAGAGTAACTCAATCCTATTTATCAAACTGATTGAGTGGCATATTAGAAGTAATAGTAGCCATAATTAACTGACCAATATCTGTTTCATACATAGCCTGAAAATCTCATTTGATCTCTGCAAAATCATATGAGTATATTGTCACCATTTAGGAACTATAAGGGAGAGTCAGTTTGAACGATTTTTCCAAGATTACTCTGTATCAGTCAGTTACCACCATATTACACCATGGTAACAAACAATCCCTATGAATTCGTGTCTGTATGAGGTGGGCAGTGACTGTGCTGTATGTGTCTTCTGCATTTTAGAATGCAGGCTGAAAAGCGACACTGATTTAAGATACATAATTCTCATATTGGAGGAGAAAAGAAGAGCAACAGCCAGCTTCCCAAAGCTCTTGACACTCTTGCAATTTCTGTCACATTGCTTCAACTCACCTTCCATAGGCCAAAGCAAGCCATGTGACCAACTTGCAATTAAGGTGGAAGGACTGTGCGCCCATAGTAAGACACCTAAGGCACATGGCAAAGGACAGGAGTGAATAATTGATCAGGAATAATTAGGGGCGCTAATAACATAACCTAGTAAATGATAGAACTGTGATGAGCACTGAAGTTCTTCTTAAACCAAGTGCCATGTTCCTCCCACCCTGCTAAACAGTCTCCTGTAGGAATCTGACTGGAACTTTATTAACTTTGTGACGGGTGCCCTAAGTATAACCCCAAGGCTTAGGTTCCTAGAAATGAAGGAGAAAGAAGAACTAAGGGCCCCACCTTGTCACTTAACAGAACCGAATTGCAGGTGTGTGTCAGGAAAGCCTTGCTCTGTAGTCTGTCAGTGTAATTGGCATGAAAAACCTACTCTCCTTCCGCAGCCCTTATTGCTCCAGTAAATCTCCAACTGTACTTCCCATTACCCCTCGCTTAAAGTACCGATTATTCCTTTATTAGAGCCCAGCCACAAGTAGGCCATGAATTTTTATGGCTTTTCCGGATCTCATAGGCAATGGGAAGCATCCATTTAAACACAGTCACTAAACTATACCACAGGTTTATGGCCTGATGTAGCATTTCACGGGTTTCAAAGAAGCCTCATCCACTCACCCCTTTTTGGTATATTTAGTTTCTTCACTGGAAAAGGAGGAATTTCAATTTCCCACTTCCAACCTCTCTCGTGGTCACTCTGAGATGGGACCAGGTTCAAATATTACCATTCACAAAAATCTGAATGTTGCATTTCTGGCGATCATTTCCACCAAGAGAAAGCATTCCCTCAGTCTTCTACAGCTTCGTTGGAATGTTTTATCCGTTTCCACAATTTCAGCAATTTATTTGCCAAAGGTTAATTCCATGTCTTTTGTGTGTCAAACAGTGCAGTTGGCATGGGGATAGGAGCCTCAAATTCTATCCCTACCACTGTGGTGGCCCTTCTATAAGGACAGAAAGAGAGAAAAAATAAACTGTTGTTTCTAGGGGTCTTCAAAGCCATTTTGTGTACATTGTTTTATTTGACTATGTCTAAGTCGTTCCCTATGGTGTAGTGTCATCTCATCTGGACGTGTCATAACAGATACGCTCTTCACTTTTACTTGCAACCTTAAGGATATTATTGAGCACAATCAGTATATGACTCTATATACAGTTTGGTTAATGAGCAAAAAAAGATGGTCATAAAAGCAGTTCAATTTGTGAACATAATCACTATACTTACTATTAAAACACTTATTGCAAGCACATCCTAACACCAAGAAATTGCTCTTAGCCTCCACATGGTCAGATTCTTTCCCCCTGAGATGTTACCTTATAAATTAGACACATATATCCACAGTTACTGAACTCTTCTATCTGGATTTTCTCAGTACTTTTTAATTTATTGATACATATTAATTACACATATTTATGAGGCACAATGTGATAATTCAATACGTGTATATAGTGTATAATGACCAAGTCAGGGAAATTAGCATTTCTATCTCTTTATTATTTAGTTATATTTAGTTATTATTTAGTTAACTATAGTACTAGTTATATGCAAAATATGTAATAAATTGTGATAAATGATAGCCATCCTCCTATGCTGTAGAACACTAGAGCTTGTTTCTAACTGTATTTTCATGGGCACTTTAAAATTTAAGACCCCTCAGGCCAAATTCACTGTGTCCCATCTACTTTCTTGGAGACTTGCTTATCTTCTTGTCTACGGCCATACCACCCTGAACGCGCCCGATCTCGTCTGAACATTGTCATTTAAAATGTTTCTTCACCTGTACTAGACTGCCAGTTCAGGGGAGCACAGTAGTCTTTACAATATATACCTTGTTAACCACTCTTTTCCTGGACCTTTTGTGTTTCTTGTCTCATGGAGTCTCCAACCCTGTCAGATAGGTGACTACTATTCCATCTTGTAGATGACGATTAGGCTTACTTAATGTTCTAAGATTGTATACTTTGTAAGTGAAAGGCCCAGAGGGCTAAGGCAGGTGTTCCCACTGCCACATGCAGCTTACAAGACTCTTCCTTTTTGTTCTACCAGCAGCAACCTCTGACATGAAAGCAGGAGGGGCTTGGCAGAGGACCTTGGGTTGGAGGGAAGGTCAGCAGACCTGCCTTAAGGCTGCACTTTGAAGGCAAGAACAGAGGATGTACTTGGATTGAATTATAGATCATTAAAATTGTGATGTTTTATTTATATACTTTATTTTATTCATTAATGGGATACAATGGGAGTTTTGATATATGTAGATAATATGTTGTGATTAAAATAAGTGAATTAACATATCATTTCCCTATTCTCCGTACTACAGTGAGACCTTTGAAATTTATGGTTAGTTATTTTGAAATCTATCATTGTTGACTATGGCCACCCTGTTCTGCTGTGAATCTCAAAACCTATTTCATTTGTCTATCTGAAACTTTTGTACCCTTAACCAACAGCTCTTCATTTCTTCCCTTTCTACTCTTGGCCATCATTTATCTAGTAATCATCTTTTTGTTTTCTATTTCTATGGATAGATAGATAGATAGATAGATAGATAGATAGATAGATGGACATGAAGTTTCTTTATCCATTCTTGGGCACTTATGTTATTTCCATATCTTGGCTATCACAAATAATTCTGTAATCACTGTGAGAGTACAGATATCTGTTAGATATATTGATTTCATTTTCTTCAAATGCATACCTTAAAAAAGGATAACTAGGTCCTATGATGATTATTTTATTCTTAGTTTTGTAAAGAAACTATAACATTTTCCATAATGGCTATATTTAATTATATTCTCACTGGTACTGTATGGTCCTTTCCTCTGCATTATCTTTAATCCTTATTGTTCATATTTTTTATAAAAGCCATTTTGGCAAGTGCGAAGCAGTATCTCATTGTGGTTTTAATCTACAGTTCTGTATTAGTAACCTTGAGCATTTTTTCATGTATTTATTGTCCATTTGTATGTCTTCTTTTGAGAAATCTCCATGCAGGTCCTTTGCCCACTTTTCAATAAAGTGATTTGTTTTGTGTCTGTTGAGTTTGGCTTCTTATATATTTCAGATATTCATACCTTTTTATCGGTTACCTTTCTTGTTGGCCTAATTTCATCCTTCTCCATGTGGATATCCAGTTTTTTCAAAAATATTTCTTGAAGAATCTATCTTTTTATGCCATTGTGTATTCTTGGTACATTTGTTAGAAATCACTGTCAGTAGATATGTGGGTTTATTTCTGAATTTTCCATCCTGTTTCATTTGTCAGTATATCTGTTATGCCAATACTGTGCTGCTTTAATTACAATCACTGTATGATATTTCTTGAAATCAGGGAATGTGTTGTATCTAACTTTGCTCTTTTTACTGAAGATTTTTTGGTTATATGAGGACTTTTGTAGTTCCATACAGATTTTAAAATTGTTTGTCTCATTTCTGTGAAAATTTACATTGAAATTTTTATAAGAATTACATTGAATCTGTAGATCTTTTAGGGTAGTATGGATATTTTCACAATATTAAGTCTTCCAATCCATGAACATGGAATGTCTTTCTATTTATTAGTGTTTTCTTAGAGTTTTTTTGTAAAGACTTTATAGTTTTAAGTATACTGTTATTTTATGTCTTTGATTAAACTTACACATATTTAATTTGTTGTTGCTATTATAAATGATCTAGTTTTCTTAATTTCCTTTATACATAGTTTGCTATTAGTATGTAGAAATGCTAATGATTTTGTGGGTTGATTTTGTATTCTTTGACTTTTTGACTTTGTTTCTCAGTTACAAGAGTTATTTGGTGGAGTCTTTAGTGTTTTCCATACATAAAATCATATTATCAGCAAATACAGGTAATTTTATTTCTTCTTTTCTTATTAATGTGCCTTTTTTATCCCTAATTGATCTGACTAGGGCTTCCAATACTATGTTGAAAAGAAGTGATGAAAGTGAGCATCCTTCTCCCCGATCTTAGAGAAAAAAGCTTTCAACTTTTTCTCATCAGAAGCGATGTTGGTGTGGGCTTGTTATTCATGCACTCTCTTGTGTTGAGGTGTAATCCCTCCGTGCCTGTTGAGACTTATTATGAAAAGGAGTTAAATTTTGCCAAGTGCTTTTTCTGCATTTATTGAGATGATCATGGGATCACTTTTTACTATAGTGCATCATATTTATTGATTTATATATGTTGAACCCTCTTGCATTCCAGGATAAGTTTCACTTGATCGTAGTTAACGATTCTTTTAGGATATTTTTGAATATGGTTTGCTAATATTTTCTGGAGCTATTTTTACTCATACATCATATAAGATTGTGAAAATCTGAGTTGTCCCTATCAAGTCATACATTATCATACTTTTATTATAGATTTTTATTAAAATTTATCCAAAATTCACAAACTTACAATTACACAAGCTTACAGACCAAAATTAATTGTACCTTTTGCTTATGACAGTGAGCAATGTAAACAACCACCTACACACAGCAGTAAGTCACAACTATATATAGTTCCCAGTGTATGTGTCACTGATTTAAGTTTGGGTTACTAGGTTCTTATTTTTAAGATGTCCTTATTCTTCTGGATTCCCATTCCCCTCCCCCTTTGCCCTCTTCTTGTTCCCTTGAACCCTTTGTCTATTAGCTTACATCTAACACTTCGTCTTTTTATATCATTGTTTACCCTTTTCTTTTGATGGCATTTTACCTCACTAAATGAGGGATACCATGTGGTATTACAGCTTGTGAGACTGATTTATTTCACTCAACATTACACTTTCCAGGTCCATCCATTTTCCTACAAATGACTCTAGTTCGTCATTCTTTATAGCTGAATAGTATTCCATTTGTATGGATACCACATTTTGTTTATCCAGTGATCCATTGATGGGTATAAGGGTTGCTTCCAGAATTTAGCTATTACAAATTGTGCTGCTATAAACATTGTTGTGCAAGTATTTCTGTAGTATGATGTCTCTAGCTCTTCAGGAAAGATACCTAGTAGGGGAATGGCTGGGTCATATGGGATTTCTACTTTCAGACACTTGAAAAATCTCCATACTGATTACCATAATGGATGTACTAGTTTGCATTCCCACCAACAGTGAAGGAGTGTTCCCTTTTCACCACAGCCGTGCCAGCATTTGTTATTGTTTGACTTCCTAATGATTGCCATTCTTTCTGGGGTAAAGTGGAATCTTAGAGTTGTTTTAATTTGCATTTCTCTAATAGTCATAGATGTTGAACATTTTTTCATATGTTTATTGGCCGGTTGTATTTCTTCCACTGTGAAGTATCTGTTCATTTCTCTGGCCCATTTCTTGATTGGGTCATTGATTTTAGGTAGTTTAATTTTTTTGAGTTCTTTGTATATTCTAGATATTAGTCTTCTGTCCGAGGAGTAGCTATCAAATATTTTTTTCCCATTCTGTGGGTTTTCTCTTCACCCTCCTAATTGACTCTTTTGCTGTACAGAAACTCTTTAGTCTAATGTAGTCATATTTGTTGATTCTTGTTATTTCCTGTGCGATTGAGTTTCTGTTTAGGAAGTACTTTCCTACTCCTATGTCTTCAAGTGTTTTACCTATTCTGTCTTCCAGAAGGCTTAATGTTTCTGTCTTGATGTTTAGATCTTTGATCCATTTTGATTTTAATTTAGTATATGGTGAAAGATATGGGTCCAATTTCATTCTTCTACAAACTGACAACCAGTTTTCCCAACGCCATTTGTTAAATAGGCTATCTCTCCTCCAACGTACGTATTTGGATCCTTTATCAAAGTTCATATATTTGAATATGTCTGGAGAAGTTTCCGTGTCCTCAATACTGTTCCATTGGTCTATGTGTCTGTCTTTATTCCAGTACCAAGCCTTTTTTTATTACTTTTGCTTTGTAGTATAGCTTGAAGTCTGGAATTGCTATGCCACCTGCTTTGGTCTTATTGCTCAGTATTGCTTTTGCTATTCGAGGCTTCTTCTGTGTCTGTATAAATTCTAGGATTGTTTGCTCTAGATCTGTGAAGTATGCTGTTGGTATTTTGACTGGAACTGGGTTGAATCTGTATAACAGTTTTGGAAGTATGGCCATTTTAACAATATTGATTCTGCCTAACCAGGAGCAAGGGGCATCTTTCCATTTTCTGGTATCCTCTTCAATCTCTTTTTTCAGAATGCTATAGTTTTCTTTGTAGAGGTCTTTCACTTCTTTGGTCAGGTTAATTCCTAAGTATTTCATTTTTGTTGAAGCAACTGTGAATGGTATTGCTTTCATAATTTCCTTCTCATCCTGTTTGAAGGGGGTTTTAGTGGTTGGTTGGAGATTGTGGTGAGGAGCTTCAGCTGCCCTTTGATGGGGCTGCTACCAGTCTTAGTGCATTGACAGGCATAGATTAGAAGTTCAGCCCGGAGCTCGTAAATTGGTCCCAGCAGAAGTGCTTTCATCAGGTAAATGCATAGAGCTCTGGTGTCAGGTTGATTGCAGATGGGTAAAAGATGCATCCACATGCACATTTCTGCACCTAAGGACGAAAATCCCTTCTGATCCGTCTGCTGTTCGAGAACCCCTGACTAAAGGCACACATGTTGACAGATTCTTTCTGGGATTTAGAATCAAGGAATTGTTTCTTCTAAATATGTGCTAACCTTCTTTTTATCATAGTGAGAGTTATGGAAAGTAGTAGTTTCTAATCAGGGCTGTGGATCAGAATTTCCATCGTAATAAATGTATTGATCCCTGGATCCCATTCCCAGACATTCTAGTTAAGATACCTTGAGAGAGGATGAAGACTCTGTTCTCCAAGAACCAGCTTGACATCTAGGTTCTCTGTGGTACGCTAATTAAGATGCTCTTCTCACCACTAGCATCTAACAGTTGATTTTAATGTGGGGCGTAGCTGCTCCCAGAGCTGTCAGTGCCAGGCTGGAGAGTCTTCTCCTGATCTCAGGCTATGCAAGAACTGAGCTTGGAGCAGGAGGCAACACAGGACTCTGAGCCTGGCATCCCGAACCCCCGGCCCGAGGGCACTCGGTCCGGTGAAAGGTGAGCCCAGGGCTGAAGGAACTTAGATGTCCCAAATGTCTTTCCTCAGTGTGTATACTATTACCGCTTGTATGGGTATCTGGGTCATGTAAATGGGAACCCAGGTTCACAGAGAAGAGGATTATCTCAGGCATTAATAGGTCAGTTGAACACTAAAGAAGGAATTGAGGATCCAAGAAGTGGATTTGCCCAAGGTCAATGAAAGTTGGTGGCAGAACCTGAATATGAGTTCAACTCACTTGAATCTTAGACCGGTGCTCACTCCACTACTGCTTGTGGCTGCCATGGGGACGAGGGAAGTCGTTCCTGCCTCAGCCTCCGTAGGAAGGGACACAAAACATCGGATTAGAATGACTGCTGCGTATTAAAAATCAGCCCTTTGCCTGTCTTTGAACTGCTTGTGCTCTCATTTTTTTAGAACGGAAACTTCCCAGGAGAGGGACAGGAGGAAAATGAGAAGGATTCAAGGAAGCTCTATATTGGGGAATTTTTTTTTCTCTTTTTAAATTTCAGGTTAATATGAACCTGCTCATTTCCCCTGCATCCTTAGTGAATACTAAACTCAACTGATTTATGTCACTTTCTCTAACTGGCGTTCTAATGGGTCCACAAGAGGAAAATAAAATATTTAATAAAATAAAATGTGACAAATGAACTCTTTGAGTGAAACAAGCTACATTAGTGAGAGCTGCAGATGCAGCAGAAGGAGGGAAGGAGGTTTTGAGAGCTGGAAAGAGGCCGAGGTGAAAACTGTGATGGGTTTTGAGGTTTTTAAAAAATTTTAAATTGGAGAGATTTGACCATATTCTACATAGGCTGATGTATCCATGTACACATTTCATCTTCACTCGCCATTCTTTTGTCGCTTCTCATTTGCTGCAGTCGGAGCAGGGTTCCCTATTATGTAAATAAGGGAAGGAGACAGATGGTGCCACAAAGCAATGAATTCATTTGGGGGGAGGGCTTCAATTATGGATGGGTGGGCCCGGCTGTGTTTTGGGTTCAGCAAACGTCCCAAACGTTATGGGATTGGCAAAACCCCAGATGCAGTTTTCCAGGCACATTTAAAAATCGTATCATATTTGCAGGGGAATTGAAGTTGGGAATTGAACTTGCTCATTATTAAATTCCTCAAGTTGCTGGGCATAATTATTAGTTAGCTTTTGAAATTGTAGAGGAATTTAAACAACGTTTGAAAGAGTTGGTCTACAATTTTTTAGACTAAGATACTTCATAGGTATTACAGACAATTTGAAAATTTTTTTTTACTGATTATTAAAAATATTAGAGATCTAGAATCTTGTAAAAGGAAAAGTAAACTTATTCATACTATCGGAAGATGTTGTCAATTTTGGGGTATTGAATTTTAGTACACTGTATACGATTGCAATCTCTATGTGCAACTTTATATCTTGTTGGGTCACTTCATTCTATATTATAATCATTCATCTATATCACCGTTTGTTCATAATATTCATGAATAATGTTTCACCGAATTTATGATTCTGTCACTTGAAAAAATTAAAAGTATATACTTTAGTGGGCATTTGTTCACACAGAATAGTGTAAGCTATATCTTTAGATAGTCTGTTTTGTTTATATCCTTGGTCAATAAAATTTGCTTGGTAAAACAAATGAACAGAATAATCAGAAATGGCAAAAGGGAATTTGGGGGTGTTACTTAAGGTCAATAATAAATTCGCTGTATGACAAGTTCACAAAGGCAGAATTTCAAAGAGATACACAAGACAGGCCAAACTGAGGACAGAGCACATACAAAGGACTTAGAGCTGTGCATATTATTCCATAAAAACCCAAATGCAGGTTAGGTAAGAACTTAAAGAAAGAAAGTAGACCATTAGCATTTGTGAATTTAGTACCTATGGATCTGACTTCTCACAAGGGATCTTGCAAGGCCAGGATATGAGACGATTTATCATTGCGCTGCGGTAGCATTTTCAATCACTTGAGTTTGTACGACTTGCATTTTGACCAAAGCTACTCAGTCTGTAAACTGCGCCGACTGCAGCTTTTGTATTTCAATCAGTTTTATAGTTCCCCTCACTCCTTGATGAGAACTTAGTTATTTTCATAATGCGATAAATTGTGTTCTTTGTTAAACAGACAAACAAACAAACAAACATTCTAGCCAAGGGAGGAACATCCACTGTGAGGGCTGGTGCTGAAAGGGAATAGAAAATAAGAAGCCTAAGTGGTAGTCCTCTGCCAGAAAGTGGGGCCCTGGGATTCATTAAGGCTGGAATGTCACACTTGGCAGTACTGTGGTTCTGTGACGCGAACGAGCCCACCGGATGCCCCGTACAGCATTAAGAAAGAGTTACATGTGATTCTACTTCAGGCAGCACATCGCTCTGTGCAAATACACTGCTTATTAAGGAAATCATTAAAGTGCAATTAAATGTTTTGATTTTTCATTACTTTTTCTGGGAAAAATCATACCAAAATGATATTTGTGAGTCTGCTGATTCGCTAAGACCTTGAATGTGTCAAGGGTTTATCTTAAGTAAATCTCTTTTAGTGAGAAGTTGTATGAGTCAATTTCAATTCTGACAAATTCTGGGTTCCCTGTAAATTCCAGAGAAATGAGGTGGGATGAGAGTAACCTGTTGAGGAAATAACAATAACCTTATGATGCAAAATGCAGACCAATGATTCACGTATCAGATGGGCAAAAAGAAAGCCATTTGTGTAGCAATACTGAGTGTATCTGTGACTAATGGTGTGACAATAAAAGGCCCATCTTGAGCCAGCCATGCAAATTGGCTCTGGCCCTGGGTTGGAGATCCACAAACAGACCTGCCCTAAATAAAATCATGTTGAGGTTGATATCAAAAGGCAACAAAATGGAAACGACCACCACAGAATCAATATACATTGCCCTGGCTGATTATGGGCTGAATTGCGTAGGAGACAAAATTGGCCTTTAAAGTCTCCCTATTGAGATAAGTCCAGTAGACCCAGGTTGACATTGCAATTCACGCATTGCGATTTATTCTACCTCGTTGGTATCGTTCCTCTCAGCCTCAGCTTTTCTCATCTGCAAACTGAGCACAGTAAAATAGACTTTGCAATATATATAATAAGGTAATGCTTCACGTTTTTTTCTCCCAATACCAGAGGAGAAAGTACCTGTTCCTCTGGAAGGACCAGAAAATTAGCCACCAAATAGCCTAAAGCCAGCACTTATCTTTAGTTTGCTCTGATGCCTAGAAAGTAGAAAACACCATGAATTATCTGGTCCCGACAATCTCTCCAGCCTGGTACACACTGTCTTCCCTACTCCATGGTCTTTTGGGGGGGAGGGGCACGCGATGCTACAGATCAAACTCATGGTCTTGTGCTTGCTAGGCAAGCGCTTTGCCACTGAGCTAAATCCCCAGCCCCCCACGCCCACCCCACTGTGATCTTCAGCCTCACTGGCCTCCTTTCCACTTCTTGAATGTGTTCTAATCTCCTCCTAAGACAAGGCATTGGCTTGAGCTTTCCAGTCTGGAAACCCACCACCACCACCACTTTCCAGCCTTTCACCTACTCAGCTCTTTCTCCAGCTCAGGTAGTGCTTGCCTTTGTTGTATAAGGTTCTTTAACAACTCTGGGGCTTCCCTTCAGCGTACTCAGCCCAGCCTTGTGGCCCAGTCATCTGCCTTCTTTCTTAGGTTCTAAATTTCCTGAGGTCAAGGGCCATTTTGATTTCTGCCCATCATTAGTGTACTAACACACACTGCACAACACTCAGTTAGTATTGAACAAGTAAATGAAACTTAGAAATTCACTGTAATTTTTATTCTCTTTCATGATTTACCTATTTTAAAAATTGTTTGAAATAAAACACACTGTCTAAGATAATTGTCACCAAATCAAGCGGTCACTCCAAGAAATTGTGTCCATACTTAGTTTTCCCTGAGACTGATTCAGTGAAGCAAGTACATCCCTCAATTTGAGAGCAGGGAAAAGACATTAAAACGATGATTGCTAGAATTATTCTTGTTATTCATTTGCTTTCTTCTCTCCTAGAGTCAGGGAGTTACTGGCAATGACATTCAACCAGAGTGACCAATAAAGAAGGGGGATCCAGGATAGTTATCTTATTCCCTTGTCATTTTATGTCATTTTTATGTCATCTTTGAAGAACAGTTCTTTTAGAGTCTCTTTCAGAAGGAGGCTGGGTACTTGGCACAGGTTCATTTCAACAACAGGTGTGGAGAGAAGATTCTGTCTAAAAAGAGGTTGTTTTTCAGGTAAAGTTGAAAACTGGACACTTGCTTATCTCATTTTCATAAATTATGGTATGGAAGGCATTAGACTCATGTTGCAAAGGAATGATCACAGTTCACTTATGATTTTTTCCTCTCTGTATATAAATATTCAATGAGTTAAATCTCTGGAAAATTTTACAGATTATTTTTCCAGAGTGAACTTTTTTGTTCCATTTTGTGTCCTCCATCTGCCTTGAAAAATGGGAAGTATTTTCATGATGGTAGAAGCCAATTTTTGCTTCCCATCAAATTTTTAAAATGAAGAATACTTTTAAAAAAAATTCAGGATCAGATGGAAAGTGAACAAAATAAACAAATGTTCACTGATGCTCTTCTACCTTTCAAATTAATTTTCAAACTCATTTTATGAGAACTGTTCTTTTTGGGATCAAACTTTCAATCCATTAAAATATATTTGTTTTGTTATTGAAGATATTGTAGGGTAAGGATTGTGAACATGGTCTTTGAATTAGATTGCCTTAGTTCAAATCTGATGCACTGGCTGGTTTTATTTAGCTTTTTGATATCTTCATTTCATCATTTGTAAAATGGAATTTAAGTAGGACCCACCTTATAGGGCTGTGAAAAATGTCAGATTCAAACTAAACCAGTAGTGCTGAACTCTGAGACCCTTGTTCACTATGAGTGAAAATCTTTTCTAGCCTGTTTATCTAAATTTATTAGTCACTCACGCCTTCCTTAGTTCAGTACCTTCAGCTACTTCTGATAAGGGAAAAAAATTTTTGTTTTTACATAGTGCTATAGGAAACATTGATGAATTCGGTATTTTTCGTCTTTCTCTGAATATCTCTCTTTATTAAAGGAAAATTGTATCTTAATTTTTGATAAATCAGATATTCTCTTGGCTGAATAATATGAAGTTATAAAAATGATGGTTAATAAAAACCTAGCAAAATGAAACTTGTATTTTAATGGTTTGTTCAAAAAATATTTGCTGAGATTCCATGAAATGTGGCCCCTGATAGAAACAGTTTACATAAAATGGAAGAGACAGTCAAATGAATAGTCAAGAAGTCAGACATAGTTAATGCCATAATAGAAATGAATACAGGAGTGATAGGACTCATGAAAAGTATTCCTGAAGGCAGTGAAGGATGAATACTTTTTCTGGGCCCAATATAGTTTTCTAGGCCCATAGGTAGAGGAAGTCCATTTGCAATTAGGCATGAAGCACAGAAGATCAACATTGTGTTTGAGAAATGTAAGTGGTTGGGGAAGAAAGAGAAAGTGGCAGATAGAGAAGCAGAAACTAAATCATAAAATGGAGGAGTTAGATTTTTACACTGAGAATCATGAGAAGCCATTAAAGGCTTTAATTAAGGAGAAAAACATGGAATAATTTATGGTTTCTAAAGCCCAGGCTAACAATAGTTTGAAGGAAGATAACAAAAGGAGAGACAGTGCAGTTATAGAATCCATAATGTAATTGATACAATCATGCCAAAACAGAGCAAAGGTGTCATGTACCATGTATGATCTACAAACTTGTGTTTTCCTCTCTTACATAATGGAAAAGAAGTAGTCCATTTTTGAGAGCTCATTCTTTAGTTATGCATTGCTCTTAAATCTTCTTTACAAAGGATAGAAGGGGGCTATTATGTAAAGAGCATTTCTTAGGTATTAAGTGCTATGCCAATCACTTTAATATATTAATAGCATTGTGAGATTGGTGTTCTCTCTAACCATTTCCAGCTCTAAAACTCTTGAACTACACTTGTGGTGAATATATTTTCTTCTGTGTGAAGATATTCTAAAGCAGAATCTACCTTGAGCTCTGTTCTTTGGAATGCCACTGGAAAGCAATAATTCTGCTCAGTATTATTCTTGTTCTCCACCTCCGTACCTCAGACTCTTCATGTGAGGTCTGCCTCATACATGCAGCTCTGCCCTGCTGGGGGCATGTGGCAGAATTGCACTGTCTAGTTCCTTTTTGCTGGGTGGAGCCGTGTATTTTGTTCTAGCCAGTGGGTTTGGGTAGAAGTGAACCATATCATTTCAGAGTTGGTTCATGTCATTGCTACTGTTACATGCTCCAAAACTCTTTCCTCAGTCAGGTTTCTCATTAGCCTGAATCCTGAAGATGATGATGATGATGATTCTAGAGCAAAGTTTTAAGCTCATTGATAGCAGAGTTGTTTTGTGAGTGATAATCTTTTGTTATTATACTCCAGAGTTCCTCAACCTCAGTGCTTGGGGCTGCATAATTCTTTCTTGGGCTGGTGGCAGAAATGTCCAGTACGTTACAAGATGTTAACCAGGAACATACATCTTGTCACTTATTTCCCCTAGTACCCCGTGTCCCCATTGTGATTTCCCAAACTGCCACCAGACATTTCCTATGAAGGAAAACTGCTCCTAGTTGAGAAGCAACTATTTTATGCTGCTGAGATTTTTGTTGATCACTTCAGCACAACCTACCTAGAACTGGCACATTCCTTAATTCCTTGCTCTTGTATTTCACTCCTTCCCTCATAAGGTCAATTTTGCACATATACTTTTGATTCTTTGAAACATTATATTTTATATTCTAATGACTTTTCACATTTTTGTGTATTTCAAGCTGTTATTCAATTCAGTGCTGTTAAAAAGTGTTATTTCATGGTTGCCACTCAACAGAAATAAAATGATTGCTGACAATACAAGTGTCCCTTGGTAGCAATTGTCATTAAAAAAATAGGAAACTTTTTTATTGTATCCCAGTTAGGTTTGTTGACAGCTCTCGGGGTGTTACCCCAAACTGGTTCATTTTGGTTTAATTGAGGATATACACAAAGCCAAACAACAAGGAGGAAGGCGATTGTTTTCAGTGGTTTGGACACCAATTGCACAGGTGGTATACATTATAAGAAAATATAAATCATATAGTCTGTACATTCATTTACCATGTATGTAAAATGCTTAGAATGGTTCTTGGGTCATAGTAAATACTCAATAAACATTGGCCATAGTTATTATAAACACTTTTTTATTTTAATACTTTAAACATCATATTGAAATTTCTGATTTACATTCCTGTTTCCATATTGCACAGAATATTCTTCAAAAATGAGGGCAATATCTTACTGAACTTTGAATTTCTAATCCTTTGTATGAGGAAGATATCAATGAAACTTGAATGACTACTTGGGAGGCTGAGGCAGGAGGATTGCAAGTTCAAGACCAGCCAGGGCAATTTAGTGAAACTCTATCTCAAAATAAAAATAATAGAGGGTTGAGGTATAGATCAATGATAGAGTACTTGCCTGTCATATGTAAGACCAGGATTCAATCCCTAGTACTTCAAAATTGAGTCACTGAATATGAATTAAACTCAATGAATTGAGTCAATGAATATGAGTTAAAGTCAAAGCACTTGCAGATAGACCTCTAGAAATTATTGGTATTTCGGGCCTGAGCAATCAAAAGTGACAAAATAAGAGAACAGATGTATGGAGTGAAAGATGACAGGCGAGCCGAGTAAACTGGTTAGCAGGAGTAAGAGGTTCCTCGGGTTAGACAGTCCAGCTGTGCGTCACTGCAGAGTCTCACCCTAGTTTTCTAGTCATCATGAATCATGAAGGTTGCAATGTTCTACTCGATCTTTTTTTTTTTAATTTTTTATTATTTTTACCAAGAACATGTATTGGTACATTGTATACATAATGATCACAATCAACAT
>PVJO010015519.1:0-44776 GCA_004026905.1 Hystrix cristata
AAAAAAAAACAGCCTTGTACTACTACAGAATTATTACAGCTAAATCACTATAGCTGAAGCTTGGCTTGTTGATATTCTAAATTAAGCTCAAAGAATGATACCTCCAGAGTGTCCCTCTTCAGCCCAAAAGCTCTGTTTCCTGCACCCCATGCTGAATCCTTTGAAAATGGTAGTGAGTTTAAGAAACGATTGAGATTAATAATGTTTTTCACAGCAATGCATGTGATCTGAAGACTGCAGTGAGAATCCTTAGCCAAATGGCCTTAGGTGCAGCCAGATCCAAAAGCTCTAAAGGGAGAAGGTTCAGAGAAGACAAAGACAACACTAACAGAAGCAACTGTAAATACTGATTAAATACTTAGATGTGGACATTCTGGGCACCAGAATGCACTGGCGACTTGAACAAAGTACCTGCCCTCAGGGGACTCACAAACCACAGTAATATCACCCTAGCAAAAAACCCCACGAGTATTCATTGACAACTCCCTGTGAGCCAGGTTGACACTTCACAGTTGGAACACTAAGTGGGCATGATACCCACCCCTCTCTACAGGGAACTGGGTAACTGGCTAGAGACACAAAAAGAACAACTATCCTGGCTCCAGGGCCAATTCTTCTCTATAATGTATCTCCTGTTCTCTGATTTCTTTCTAGTGTTTGCATGATTTTTCTGATGGAATAGAATTTTCTAGATTTTGAAGTAGTCTTGCAATTGCTCCCTTTGTTTCTAATCTCTCAACCCTAATCCTACTGGAGCCAAAAAAGTGTTCCAAAATAGCGCCCATCTTCAAATACCTTCAGAGGCTCCCCATCCCCCATTGGCTATAGTCCCAGTTGCTGAGCATATTTCACAGCCCTCAGGGATGTGGACAAATATATGCACTTTTCATTGCCAAGTCCTACTACAGCTAGAGCAAGTCGGCACCTCGGGACAAAGCCAACCATCCTGCTTTCTGATTTCCTTGGCATACAGTGTTCTCTTCTCAGTTTCATTTTGGACACCCCGTGTTTCTTCCAAAGGCCAGCCACGTACCATTTTCCCCAGACTGTCACTCCACAGCCTTCAACTTTGCCTTTCCTGTAATCTGACTTATTAACTCCATTCCCTATCAGCCGCCCACATTTTCTCCATACCACTATATGGTATGTATTTCCTAATAAGTCTTGCTTTTAATTAATGTGTCTCTCCTCCATCTAAGTTTGTGAACTCAGTATACATGCTGCCGAAGCGAGCACTATATTTGTGAATTTAAAAGCAGGGATTCATCTTGCCATCCCTGTAGTATTTAGCTTTGTGCCTGGAACATAATAAAAAACCTACAATCACTGGTTGAATCTAATTGATTCTTCCTAATATCAGAAAGTGAACCACCCCTGGGGCATGGCTGACATGACTTGATGTGTGTGAGAACAATAAACCAGGAGACAGAATATCTGAGAACTGGACTCTTGCTGTGCTCCAAGTTTTGAGTTTTGCTTCTCTGACAAATTCCTGTTTTCTCTGAACCTCATGGCCTTATTCAAAATGAGACAGTGGCCCCAAGTAATGTAAAGTCTTTCATGTTTCATTTAGAAGCCTCAGCCATTTCCCATATATCCTTCATGTATTTTTCCCATTCCAAATACTCTCCTAGGTTTCCAGGATACAGAAACACAAATGAACTGGCATTGAGAAGCTCCTGTGCAATTCTTCCATCAATTCTGTGATCTCAGCACAGAGATTTTTATTACCCTCATTTCCTTTATCAGAAGAAAAACTCGAGGTCCACAAACTTTAAATTTGATTATCACTGCACATTTTTAAGATTCTGAGTCATCGTAATTGAATACACATAAATTTTTTTTATGATTTGTCCCATAGTTGAGAAAAAAAGTTCTTCAAAGAATTTATACTGAGACTAACAGAAAAGCTCACCTGATGCGTGAAATTTACCAGGTTACCTAATTTACCTCATTGACCACTTTTTAAAAGAATGTTGTCAAGTCAATGCTGTTTCATTTTTCCATGCTTGTATGAAGATATAAAAGAGAATGAGCAACATTTCTATTAAAAATACAAATTGAAATGATGGATATCTAATCTGATTTTCCCATAGAAAATATGTTATCACGCCAAGCTTAAATTTCTCACTCAAAGTGTGATGTCCAACGTTTTATAGGCATGACCATAAACATCACATTTAATTCTGTGCAATAAAACCACATTCTTTTTAAAGCATAAAGCCTTTCAAATCAGTTTGCTCCATTAAATTAAACAAGTATTATAACCAACAAAACTATATAAGGGTCTCTGATGGTTGCTGATGGAAAAATATGTGAATATGATATTGTTTAGCCATTGGGAGTTTTGTTCTGTTATAGATAAGGAGAAAAGCATACAAATGTGCTAAAAGTCATTAAATGGTAAGAACCTTAAAGAAGGAAGGATGTGAATTAGTATTTACTGATCATTTGCATAGGATAGTTTATAGTTGTCCCTATAAGGTAATTTATAGTATTAGTACAGTATAAACTTTAAAAATGAAGGATTAAAGGTCTGTAAATCTGGACCCAACTTCTAATGCAGGTCTCATACTATAATCATGTTCTTCTCGTGTTTTAGAGTATACACACCCACACTTACTTGTACATGCTGAACTTCGCTAAGAATGGGCAGAATTTTGTAAAGTGATAAGCAAGGGATTTCAGCTTGTAGGATAGACCAAAATAAAAGCTAAGTGAGAGGAAATCATAGTACTGTCAAAACTCTATATCTGGATTCAACCAACTATGGATCAAAAATACTTCTAAAAATTACATCTGAGCCAGGCACGATAGCAAATCAGAGGCTGAGATAGGAGGATCACAAGTTCCAGCATAGCATGCGAACCCCAGAGACTTGGTGAGATCCCTATCTCAGAATGAAAAACAAAAAGAGCTGGGGATTTAGCTCAGTGCAAAAGCCCTAGGTTCAATCCTCGGTACTGCAAAAAAACAGTGTCGATAATGAACATATATAGCCTATTTTTTCTTGTCATTATTCCCTACACTGTACAGTACAACATCTGCTGGTATTTAATTATTAAAGTATATAGGAGGACTTGTTTAGCTTATATGCAAACACTATACTATGACTCTTTTATAATGGACTTGAGCCTCTACTTGGACCCATGCGGGTTCCTGGAACCACTCTTTCATGCGTGCCATGGGCTACTGTATGTTTTCACTCGATGAGAAGCTTTCCAGATTGGTTGGAAGGTAAGGGTTGTCAGTGACTCCATGTTTATTCCCTGTTAGTGCTGGGGCCACAAAGATGAACGAGATGATCAAGTTGACCTCTGCTTTATTGAAGCATATTAACATAGTTGAGTTGCTATAACCAAAAACCTGAGACTGATTCATCTATACAAAATAGAAAGTTATTTCTGACCATCTCAGAGGCTGGGAGCTTGAGATCAAGGCTCCATCAGGCCTGCTGTCCGGCAAGAGCCCGGCCTCCACTTCTGTGGTGGTTTGCTGAGTTCTCTGGATGGGAGGAGTGCTGTGTCTTCACATGGTGGGAAGAGTGGAGATGGCAAAGAGGAGCTTCAGCTGCTTCCCTCTGGCTCTTTGACAATGCACTAATCCACTAATCCATTCGTGAGGGCGGAGTCCATCTGACTTCATTATTTCCCCAGACTACTACAATGGTGATTCAATATCAACACAAGAATTTGGGGGACACATTCAATTATGAAGGGAGATATACAAGGCACCCTGGAAGTAATGTGCAGGAATGGCTGACCATCAGGCTGGTTGAGAGAAGACTGAAGAGGAAATAATCCTTATGCTGAGTTGTGAAAGGTGATAAAGACAGCATCTCCTAAATGGAGTGAGGTGGGGTGGGGTGGAGGAAGGAATTGTAACTCTGGCAGAAGAGGCAGCATGCTCAAATTCAGAAGCATCAGAAGCGTGGCGTGTCCTGGAAGGTATTAGGGAGGCATAATGCTTAGCTTATTGGTCAGGCCTAGAGGCAGACCAAAGCGAGCGTAGGAAAGATACATCCAGCACCAACCTCAAGAATTTAGCCTGACTCCACTCACTGATGCCTGAAAAATTAGTTGGACTTAACTTTCCTGGCAAAGGAGATACTATTAATGGTCTCTGATTTGGGAGTGTCAAGGTCAGAGCTGTGTTTGGGGAAGATTAATGTAGCAGAGAAACCCAGATCGAGAAACAGAAGGGAGAGAGAGTATCCGAGTGTTCTGATAGTTTAACTGAGAGGTCATGAAATGCTAACGTAGATTGGAGGTGGTAGGGATGAACAGGAAAGGTGGGAAATTATAAAGTTAACATCAACAGATCAACCACTAAGAGATAGATTTCACTAGGGGCCAGGGAGAGAGAGCTGGTAGTATTCAGCAGGCAATTATAGATGTGGGCTGAGATTTCAGAATAGGAGTCAAAGCTGCAGACAGATTTAGGCATCATTCCCACAGAGGTGATAATTGGGCAGTGGGAGGCGGTAAGAACACCAAGGAAGAGAGTGTATAAAAATAAAACAGCCTGGGACAAAGTTCCAGAGTCTACATTCACTGGGAGTTACAGAAAGGCAGAGGACCTGGGCAAGGAGCAGACAGCAACTTGCCAAAAGGGTAGGAGGGCAGGAGGGATGAGGAATGGAGAGTCCACAGAATGGACCAGTTGACGGCCAGGAAGGCGAAGTTGCAGAAGGGAGTGGTTGGATTGAGATTCAGCCAATTTATTTGATAATTAATAAGTCAGTGATAAACTTCAAGAGGGAAGTTGGAAAAAGTGTTAAAAGCAGAAAACGAGTGGCAGAAGATGTAGAAACACAGAGATGCTGGTAAACTCTCGAGTACAGAATGTTCTCTTGTAGAACTGTCAGCAAAAGGAAGGAAAATACCATAGGAAATGAACCATGTCCTTGGCCACGGTGGGGAAAATCTTATTGAAATTTGCCTTCTTAGCTACTTGATAGCTCCATGAAGTTTTGGAAACTGAGAAAGCCTGGCAAATAACATGTTAGAGTGATTTGTGGCATCTGTGGTCCACTCCACGACCAAACAAGCCAAAGCTGGGTGTGTGTCTGCCCGAGAGAGAGCTCACACTGTGTCCTCAGCATGTCAGCCTGTCTCCAAGTAATATCCTTCTCTGGCAATTCTCAACAGCGGCAAGGCACCGCATAATGGATAGACTTGATCAGTAAGCCAATGAGCAATTTCATAAAGCAGGGGAAAATAACACTGTGGTTTTTGTTTTTTCTTTTCCTTTTGCAGTTTATCAGGCAGTTTATCAGGAAGGAAGGTCGGCGCAGCACCCTCTGGGTACAGGAAACAAGCCACAGCCCGTGGCACCCTCAGCACCGCAGCAACCACCCTGAGCAGACCCGGAGCAGGCCACCCGCCGTGCTGCCCACCCCAGCAGCTCACCCCGCGCCTGTCACCACACTGCCGGCTGCCCTGGCAGTCTGGTCTGTCCTAGCCCCCAGTGTCCCACAGAGAGTGCTGCTCATGGGCACCAGCGCCTTTTACCCTCAACCTGGAGGCCTCCCCAGGCCTGGTAGGGATGGAGATGGAGGCGATAGCAGAGGACTATTAATTCCAATTGGCAGCAGATAAAACTCCAAGTAGCTGAAATGCTGTTTTCATGCAAATGGGCCTAAGTAAAATGAAAAGAGCCCGGGCCAGGCAGGAGGAAAAGGAATAAGACAGGGATGCAAGAGAAAAGCTGAATTAATTCTCAATAGGAGAATTTTCTGAGAGGCATTAGCCACTCTTGAAGAAAAATGAATAGGCTTTCTCCTTGCATTTATTAAATTTCTGTGATTCTCTAATTCAGGAGTCTTTTATCTTCAACTGAAAAATGAAAAACCTCAGGTGCATTTCACGAAAAGAGGCTCTCGTACATAGCTATTGTAATGCTCAGAATCAGTTCTGGAAGGGATGGCGAGGACAGACGAAGAGAAGCTCGCTTTAGGAAGACGGAGCCCCTGGGAGGTACGCGTGAGCGTCCAGGGCTGGAAGACTAGCTCTGTTCACACACAAGTGATGGGCAGGGGGACAAACTTGCAAGGAGTTTATAGCAAGGTGGCCTTGTTCTAGTGTCACCAGTAATTGGACATGTCATTTGACTCAGGTTGCCTTATTTTTGATATTGCATTATAAACAGTCCACTTCGCTTCTTTACTGCAAGAAATATGTACAAAAATGGTCTGAATGGCTTAATACAAACACAAGATGCTAGTGCACTTGAGGAGGAATACAAGGCCGCTTGGTAAGGACATTTTAAAATTGACGTGACTGTGCTGTGGGAACACCGCCAGAAGATCTGTCCCTACGTGGTGAACAAACACAATCTTAAGGAGATACTGAGGTGTCCATGGGGGAAACACAATGCCCCAAGGATACTCCAGCACTCCTGAGGGAGGGGGTACAAGAAGAGCAAGGACATACTACTCGCTAGTTCCTTGGCTCAGGGAGGACCCAGAAATCTCAGCGGGACTATCCGCCTTTCAGAGTAGCCCCTCTTAATGTGCAACTGACCCCAGTGTGATGCCCTGTACTTCAGAAGGAGAAACACATTCTAACCATAAAAAAAAAAAATCTAAACTTCAGAAAAAAGCCATCCCTCTATGACTTGGTCAAAGCAGATCATATGGGTCGCAGCGAGTTTGAGTTGATGTAGCAATGTCTCGTTGGGTGTTGTGCAAAAGTTCTAATCTTCCCCCAAGCACTTCTGAATTATTTAATTTCTCTGACACATTAATTCTAACCCCAGTCCCAAAAGTCCCTACATCCCTGAGAATCCTAGAACAGAAATTATAGCAATTTCCTATAACCAGAATCAAATTCCAAGGTTGGAGAGCATGGGCCAAGTCTTGCCATTAATTCAGGCACCCATGTGAAAGATTATGGTGGGCAGCTCTGATCCCATTAAAGGGGGCAATTTTAACTCCATTTCCTTGATAAACAGACACACGCTCACCCCTAAATTGGGCTTGATAGATTTGATTAGGGTAGAGTTTTTGGAGGTTGTGATTTCTACAGGAAAATTGCTGTTTGATGTGCAAGGCCAAATTGCACTTGAAATCTCCTTGCAGCCACGGAGAGGGGGGGAGGAAGAGGCTGGAATACCAGCCCAATTGCTATCATCGGAGCAGCAGGGGAGTCAAGCTGTTGTATTCAAAATATCTGTTAGGTATGCAGCCAGTGCGTGCTGCAGAAAGCATGCCATGCTCAGGGGAACCGATGATTAAAAGCAGCAAAACCAAGTGTTATTTAAACAAAACAAAATGTGCCCATGCAACTTCTTTAGCCAGTCTGAATTTTTTGCAGGGAGAAGGGAAGATATGTAACTTTTTCTGTGGACACCTGTGGTTCTCTGTTTCAGAATTTCCAGTGAGAGCCTAGAGATCAAGAAGGGATAGAAGTTGAAACTCACACGCATTCTCCAGTTACAAACAAAGAATGATGGGCAGAATGACAGGCAAACCTTTTACTCCATTTGGTTCGTCTTTTCTTCTTTAGGTCAGCTCTGCCAGATGAGACGATGAGGACTGTAATTACTTCTTTAAACACTGTACTGAGAATTTAAAAGTCATCAATTCTTTGTGTTGGTGAATCTGTTTGTTTTTTAAATGCAATTACCTTAAAGAATACGCTGATTTCTTCAGCATTACCCAATCTGCCTGGCCTGAGGCCAAGTGTGAGGAAACTGAGAGGTACTGAGGACCTAGGACATGCCAAGAACTGACACCTGGTGCACTATGTATATCATCTCACTAAATCTTCCAATAGTCTTGAAAGTGGCTACTGTTTCCTGATTTGCAAATAAATGTAATGAGTTCTATAAATGTTAAAAAAGAAGAAGTAGCCACAATCTTATAAGTAATAAGAGGTGGACTAGGATGCAGACTAAAATCTTGGACACAAAAGTCCAAGTTCGTGCCACCCCACTGGGCTGCTGCCATGGCTGATGGTGAGGAATTGTGGACATTTATAGGAAAGAGAACCCTCTAGGTCAGTCATATCAGCGTGATTTCTATTTTTGGTAGAAGTATGTGACCTGGAAGGAAGCAGTAGAAAGATTTAGAAAGGATAAAAATAATGCTTTGTTAAAATTACCAGAATTTAACCTTGTGTGAGGCAGTCACCAAATCACCTTATGGTAAAGAAGAAACTAGATTGAAAAATCCCTGTCCACAAGCTGAAGTAGAAAAATGACTCTAAGGCCAACAAGGATTCCACGTCCCCTTCCAACTCTTCACATAGTGTCCTTTGGGAATTTAATAAATGTAGAAATTCGTTAAACCTCAGCCTCTCTTAGTGTCACTGGGTTTTAGCACTATAGTACCCCGAAACAGAGATGTTTCCAAAATCTAGATCTATTGATTGTAAATATTTGTCCTATAGGACATCTCTGCATTATACTATAACCAGCCGAGATGTTTGACAGACTACGCCCTTGCCAAAAGTTTGAAACTTCTGTATGGTGTTCATTCTCTTGAACCTTTACCATCCACCTTCCTCAAAGCTTTCAGCAGAAGCTTTCTAGGAGGATCGAATACTCTGTGGAGAGCATCAGAACCTAGCAACTGAACCACACTCATAACCGTCCTCAGCTTCTCTTCTCTCCTCTGCTCCCCATCGGCCCTCTCCTGTGCCAACCCGGACAAAGAGGACTCCTGGGGGATGCAGTCATCTGCTGGATGCAAAGCTCCAGACCCTGCCTCTTCACTCCAGGGATGCAGACAGACCTCAAATCTCCCCTCAGTCAGGATGTCTCCGGGTGAGCTCCACACCTGAAGGCCTTCTGATACCTTTGCTGTCTTTGGAGACTTTCAAACACCATCTGCTTCTCCAACTTGGACTTCTTCACAGATCTTACCCTAGCATTGGCCAATGCATTGTCTAAGACACAGGGCAAATAAATAAAATTATTTCGAATCTGATTTGCATACTTGTACCATTCCTTTTTGGTACAAGAGATGAAGGTAACCACTAGACAAAATAAAATCTTGCACAGAGGCTAACACTGCAAGCTAGCTCTGCACATGGGCACGGAGTACTTTGAAGCCCACACTGTATTAAGAGGCATATCAGATGGGGTCAGGTTAGGGTATCGTGGGCTCTCATATATTGTGTACAGCTATATTTGTCTTTCAAGATGGGAAATTTAACCTTAACTGAATATAAAAATTGACAGTTATTTGTTATGAACAATGAAATTGTTAACTAATTAAGTAAACAATTAAAGAGCAATTAAGCAACAAAATGTTTACTAAAAGAGTCCTTCACAATCCTGATCTTCTCACTTTTTACTGTTTTGGAATTTTAACCAACAATTAATTGAAAAATAGTTACCGTTGACTAATTGCTGAGAATGCATTGTTGATGGATAGAGAAATGGACACTGTGCTTTCATGAAGCGGAACAATCTAGAGGAGGAGAGTCTATTCAGTGAGCAGATCTCTGGATGCCACCATCTGCTTCCTATAAACACCCGAATAACTAAAGGCGGTCCCAGTGCAGATGGTTACTATCCATCTACAGACAAGGAGGCTGCAGATGTCCCAGTGACCTGCAGACAATATCCTGGAACCCGCAGGGTCAGACATGATCAAACTGCATCACATCTGATGTTCACACCTTTGTTTTGCAGGAACAGACAATGACTACATACTGTTTTACATACATAAATCAATGGGCCTTAAATTTCTTGAGGGGGTACGATAAAGAAAGTTTATTGCTTCTCTTTTTAAAAGATAGGAAACCTTAAAATGAACACTAACCATAATACTGAGACATACCACATGCTCAGTCAATATTTGTTAAAAACTGAAGGGTTGCAATCTGAGCTAAGATAATCAGGGCTTGGCCTCCCCATTCTTCCACCCCTACATTCTGGTGAAAGCTAGACTGTGGGAGGACAGATGCAATGAAGCATTTGAAGGAGTCCCCATGCCCTCTCCTCCATTCCTGGCAGAAGGTCTTGATTACTTTCTTTTTGCTGAGACAATGCCCGAGACCCACAACTTAAAAGAGGAGAGGTTTACTTTGGTTCACTTTTCAAAAGGTTCAGTCCATGGTCCACAGGTTCAAACACAGAAATGCATGGTAGGAGGGCCTGCTTCATAGGAAAGCTGCCCACATCATGGCAGCAAGGATGCAGCTGGGGAAGGGAGGAGCCAGGGAAGGAGATACACTTTTCTACCCCCCCATTACCCATCTTTTCTACCAGACTCCACTTCCTGACAGCACACTTAGCTGCTGAACTCACTGGTGGATGAATGCGCTGATGAGTTCAGTGCCCCCATGATCCAATCACCTTCCAAACACATGAGGTGGTGGGGGCCAATATACATCTAAATCACCACATGGAACAAACTCTATACTGCTGTGTGGTCCTCTGATAAGTCCACGATAATAGGCAAGTAGGAAGGATTGGTAGGTGCCAAGGAGAACCCGCCATCTGCAGCCCAAATATCCACATGCATCATCAAGTTGAAGATCACCAGGACCACTTTCAGCAAGTCTTCCATTAATTTATTGTACCTTGACACCCATTATTACTCTCCTTTCTGTGTTTAGGTCTGGCATCAATATGCTTGACTAATTTTCTTCTGCCCAGCTGCCAACCTGGGGCAGCAGAACATCTGGTGTATCCCCAAAGGGCATTAGCCCATTAAGAAAGGCAAATTGATTTTTTAAAAATTTCATAAATCATCAGTCAAATGAAAAATGTCATGTTAAATTATGAACACAACCAAGCTGAATGTGTGGCTGCTAGTTGTACACAATTGGAATTATTTATGACTGTTTACTATTTGTTGGGGATACATTGTCATTTTAATTATGTGATACAAGGTGAGATAATTATTTGCTGGTGCTGACATGGAATTGCCAATAATTACCTAATATCTGTTGGAAATTATTCAGCAGTTTTTAATTAGTGATACATACTAAAGTGATTGTTATTTTCCAGCAAATATAAAAAATCTGTCTATGAGAAAAGACACCTGGGACTTACATTAGTAATTGTTCTAAAACACATTATTGATTTATACACATTATCAGACTTGTGTTATTACTTTTCAGTATCTGAGAGATTCTTGCTTTCATCAGCAAAGGAATACAAAAGTAAGGAACGACTCCCAGAGTGGGCCTTCAACCAGAGTGAAAAGCATTTACTGGAATAAGCCCCATATTTCTCATGTTCTCTCAGGTTCTACCTGGAATAAACACATATGTCGCCACAGGCATATGCAAGTCCTCTGTCCACACACTTCCTTCATTTCCAGGATAAATTACTGGAGGGGGGGAGCCAGTTCCTTCTTTAGGGCTCCCTGCATGCTGCCCTCCTATACAGAATCGCACCTACAGCAAATATGCTGTGAGCATGTGTGCGTGAGGGTGTTAATCTGTAGAAAATGCCTTTATGTTTTTAGTTAATATTCCTTTTCTCACGTTGGAAATCACAAGGAAAAACAAAAGAAGAAACTATCTCATAAGCCTTTAATGTATGATCTCAAGTCATTCACTTGGTGTAACAATTACTGAGGAACACCATTACTTACCAAACACATTATTCAGGATCTCTTTTTATGTTAAAAAGCATTTAATTAGGATTACATTATTAGAGCCTACTAAATATTTCCTTCAGTTATTCATTAAACAATGTGTGATTTGACGAGAGAAAACAAAAGGAAGAACTATATTTCTATTTCATCATTTACTAAATATTTCAGATGAATTACTAAGGATCTCTTCCAACTATTTGTAAATGTAATGAGCCTCAACTCCCCCTATGCTGACTTGTAACACACTCTCTAGGAAGAAAGTACACAGGAAATCATCCTCCAGATAGATAAGGCATTGTCATCACTGGGCCATGGACTGCCGGAGCCCAGGTAGCACCAAGCTTCTCTCCTCTGGGCCTTCCTAGCTCCAGCGCCAGCCTTTGCCTCATCCATCTCTTGTGGCCAAAGCCCACCCACATTCCTCACAAGCCCCTGGTATCTCTCAGCTCCAAATACACCCTGCTTTCTGCCTTGTGGTGCTGAGACTGGGGCTCTGCAAACAACTTTTCTTCTTTGCTCAGCTTCTATCAGATCTTTCACGAGGAACCATTAAGGAAGAATGGAAGGCAAGACAGGAAATAGGGGCTTGCTCCTTCATTTGGCTTGCTCTTCCTTGTTAGCATTACCCCAGCGATGCCCCTTGACCCTGACAGCAGCGGCTACTCCCTGCTCCAGCTCCTGTTTGCTCCCAGAGGATGTGCAGCGCAGCAGTCCCTTGCCTGGAGGTCTCCAGCCTCCCTCTGGCTCTTTCTGCCTGCTCCTGAGACACTAGTGGTAGGCAGCACCCTCTCTTACTGGGAAGCAGAGCTCATCTCCACGAAACTTCCCTCACAAATTCTAGTTGCTAACACTCCTAAACTTTTCCCAGCTGTAGGAGAATCGTAGGATTTCCTTTGCTCTTCTATTCTGCATCTTGTGGCCCAAATGCCTGCAGTACATGCTGTCAGATAAGCTATCCAATATGGGTTATGCTTTCCTGGAAGATACTCACTGCTCCAAGTGCTGGCTTGTGGCTGTGTGCTTTGCTCTTGCCTCCCTTTCAACCTGAAATACATTTTCTTTCTATCTAGAATGTCTAATCTACTCCCATGATACAGCTCAGGCCTCACCTGCTCCAACAAAGCAGGCAACCCTTCATTGTGGTCCCAGAGCACGCCCTGTGTGCTCACCACCATGCCCATCCATCCCTCTGTCATGCTGAGAGATGGTGGTCCTGTCTCTTCCGTCACTTCTTGGACCAAGGTAGTGCCATGGCATGGACCACTGCATCCCCAGTCCCTTGCACCATGTTCAGCATATAAAACATACCTACTGTGTGCCCTGAGCTCATGTGTAGAGGCACTGCACAGGTCCGAACGGTAATTAAACGCCTCAAGGTGTGCCCCATACCTTTGCACTGGTGGGATCAGGGCTATCATAAGGAAACCAGGATGAAAGTGTCCTTGCTCTATTCCTTATTTTTATGTTATAAAAAATATTTTATAACAAAATAATAAAAGCATAACAATAGTTAATGCACTGTGTATCATTATCTTCAAAATACTGTAGTTGCCCAGAGTACAAAACATTGACATAAAAGATTCTTACAAAGAAGAAACGAACAGATATTAGCACAAAACCTTCTTTTCAGTGAACGATGAAGAACTAGTAGTATAAGTGAAATGAATTAGCATAGATATTAAAATAACTTTGAAATAGTGGAACAGGTAATTTGGGAAGCCATATGAATCTCTCCCTACTTTCTATTTAGCTTCCATTTATATACAGATATATGTGTTATATAACAGTAGAGTTTCTCATACAAGAGAAACCATGTTCTATTTGAGCTTCTGTGTCTGATTTATTTCACTAAACATTATGTTCTCAAGTTGCATCCATTTACTTATGAATGCCTCAAGTTTTTCTTTTCTTTTTCTTTTCTTTTTTTTTTTTTTGTGGTGCCGGGGATTGAACTCAGGGCCTTGTGCTTGCAAGGCAAGCACTCTAATCACTGAGCTAAATCCCCAGCCCACCTCAAGTTTTTCTTTAGGGCAGAGTAGTGCTCTATTGTGTATAAATACCACTTTTTCCTTATACATTCCTCCTTCGACAGACATATACACTGTTTCCAAGATCTAGCTCTTATAAATTGTGTTGCTATAAACATAGGTATTCATGTATCCCTGCAATATGACAATTTTAATTCTTTTAGAAGTTACCTAGAAGGAGGATAGCTGGGTCAAATGGAATTTTTAGTTTTTTGAGATATCTCCATAATGATTTTCCTAGTGGTTGGACTAGTTTACATTCTCACCAACAGTGTAGAAGAGCTCCTTTTCCCCCACATCCTTGCCGGCGTTTATTATTAGATTTCTTGATGATGGTCATTATTTCTGATAGAGCAGTGTATTGTGATACATAGACAAAAGCATGGTAAAGGACCAATAAAGGCAGTTTAGAGGCAACTTGGTATCATTTCCTTAAATTACATATCAAGCATTTGTTCTCAAACCAATAGTATATTTTGAAATAGACCCCAAATACTACTATTCCCATCTTAGGTGATGCTAAACAAAAAGCTGTCTACCACTTACTGTGCCTATGAGTGTCCGGGTGCTCACTGACCTCATTAACTCCTAACAGTACCCCAGTAAGGAAGAAGTCATCACCCTACTTTGCAGATGAAGAGAAAGAGGTGCCAAGAAGGTTGGGACTAGTCTGAGGTGTGTGAGGCCTTCATCTGGGAGCAAAATTTAAAGGAATGAGAAAAAACAGTAATTGAGATGAATACATTTTAACACATCATTTTAAAAATCAAAATTAATGGTAAAATCAATGTGTGCTAACTTAAAGATTGATCAATAAAGTTGTCTTTTCCTGCATTTTGGCCTCAGGGTCCAAACTGCCAAATATTTCTGTACCTTGCCCAAGGTTGCTTATCCAGTGATGAAAGGAGCTGAAATGTAAATTCAGGTTCCCCTGCGCCCCAAACCTGCATTTTCTACTACTCAGAACACCAGCAAGGGTGATCATAACACTTTTCTAGGGAAGGCATTACTGACTGCAGCTTCCTTAGCTGGTCCTTTTCCGTAAGAAGTACAATGCAGGTGGGCTTCCGGATGAATGCTTTTCATGTGTTCTGTGAAACTTTTGCAATTCTAGAGTCTGTGTAACCTCTCTTTGGTTTTAGATGTCATGCATTTTAAGGCATTGCTGTACAAATGACTACTAGCTGGGACAGTTTTGACTCTGTATGTGCTACTTATCTGTCCATCCATTCCCTCAACAAGTTATTTTGTGTTGTTATGACTTATTCAAGCATGTGTGGAATTCAGTGAACGAACAGGTATAAAGTGGCAAGGAGTCCTCCTTAGGATAAGTCCCAAGGAACAAAGTAGTAAATTATGGCTGAGGAATAAAGATGGACTAATTATATTACACTATGTACTTTTACAGAAAATATGAATCATGAAGATGTAAGGCCAGTTTTGGGTTAATGGTTATTATTAATTTATTACCCAAATTCTATAACTCTGAGAATAAGAATTAAAGAACTATTCCCTCTCCTTCAGTGAATTAACTTAGGCCATAATAAAATGTTTGCTCTGTGCTGAAGACTGGCTTGTACCCCAAATACCAATGTGTCTCCCTGGTTGGGGAGGCAGAGCTGGAGCTACCCTCCCTCTCAGAACTTCAAGGCAGACCTCAAACACCACTGGTGACACTGGGCAGGAGCAACCCAAGACATCGTACTCTACACCTCCAGACAGCTTGCCTCGCCTTCCAACCCGGAGAGTCATCTGTCAGTCCAGTAGCCTGAGATGATTCCACTTAGCAAATATTTGTCAATAGTTACCCTGTCAGTCTCGCTCACACTCACATGGTAATACTAGGGTCTTTTCACCTTATCTCCCCATGCAGTCCTTCCAGCTCTCATTCTTGCTACTCTACTGTGAGGAGCTTCCAATCTGTCCACCTCCCTCCCATAGAGAGACAGCGGGAAGCCGAGCCCTGTCCCAGAGCCAGGAGGGAGAGCTGGGCCTCCGCCCTGTGCTCTGATGCTCAGACCCAGGCAGAGGCCGGACACTTAGCATTTCCTTTTCAGAATCTTCTGCCAGGATCTCTTCCTAGCATACCAATTCCTATTCCTGAAAAGAACCAGCATGGGAGGTAAGAAAAATGCAGTGGGATAAGGCTTGCATAATAAAGGAATTTCAGCTGGTCTGTAAAGAACTCCTACCTTGTGGGCACACAAAACTGTGCTCTGAGCGAACGCTGGGTGGGGCTGCACAGACTCGGGCTGACCTGTGGTAGAAACCCTCAGGTGCAATGGCTTTGACAAATTGTTTAATATGACTCTGTTCAAGTTTCTGTCATTAAAAGGAGATAGTGGTTCTTATTTCAGAGTTGTTCCAATTTACAAGATATAATAGCATGAAGTATTGGGGGCAGTATCTGTGTTCTCTTTATTCAGTCATTCAACAGCACTGGATCCCTAGTCTGTGCCAAGTTTTAAGTGCTGGGGTTAGGGTAACAAATAGACGGAGATGGTTGTGCACTTCATAAAATTCTAAAGGTACTTAATAAATTATTGATATTCTTGTCACTGCTATTAACAATGATTAGAAAGAAATAGTGGCCAATGAATGGCAGTATTGCAATTATTACTGATAAGAAAATTCTTCTGAAAACATGGCAGGCTCCTTGTTAACCTCTCAGAATGTACGCAGGTATTTTTCAATATTCTGCCATCTTTTGACATAAATAGATAAGGGAGGTACTGAGAAGCCCTTCTAAGCCATCAGCAACACTCTGTACGGGAGGCCCCGGGGCTCCGCTCTAAGGCGGTCCTCTCCGCTCAGCTTCCTTATAGCATTTCCCTAACTGTGCCCTCAGGAATCCCATCCAGACTAAATCCCCTTTTCAACAGCCATGCCTGGTAATCAGAAAAATTAAAATTAACTAAAGTAAGTACAATTAATTCCACGACTGTTTAGTTTCTCAACAGATATTTGGCCAGATCTGCAGGGGGAAAAAAAAAAAAAAAGAACTTTGAAGCCTAATGTTTCTTCTTGCATATTAACCCAACTGCCTCCACCCTTGCTATTCTTATTTTTTGCAGACTAAATGGAAACAATACCAATTCAAAGAGCAGGGGCTGTGCACGGTGCCCCATCCAGGAGGAGCAGTGGAAAGACACTGCCCACCCCATTTGTTGTGGATGTCTTCGCCTCATTCTGCATTCCATAGACAGTGCAATTAGCAGGAAGAGGCACAGGTGGCAGGCAGCGGTGACTCTGAGAAAGCGTGGTGGCAGCATTAAATAGAAGCGAAGAACAGAAGCTCTATCGTAGTGATCTTGTGAGGCTAGATTACTGAGCTACTCAACCAAGGAGCAGACAAGGGACTTGGACTTGATCTGATGCCAGCTTAAACTTAACCAGGCTTGACTGGTGAGCCAGCTTGCATTGAGGGATAAAGCAAGGCACGCAGGGTCAGGAATCCATAGAAACTATGCGCCTTACCTCCAGGACAGATATTTTATATTTTATGTTTCTTTCCTCTGTGTGTGTGTATGTGTGTGTGTGTGTGTGTGTGTGTGTGTGTGTGTGTGTGTGTGATAGTGGACGTATTTGTCTAAGATATCGAGTATAGTTGGACCCTTTCCATTGTATTAAGATTGTCATTTTGGAATGTTATTTAAAACAGAAAAGAAGAAGTTAGGGGATAATGCCCTAAATCTAGATAGTAGTATCTCTTTTTCATCATAACAACAATTATTAAGTATCAACAATAGCTTACTAGGTACCAGGCACTGATTCTACCTACATTAACTTTAAGGGTTTTGGCACACAACTCTACAAGACAGACATTGGCATTTTCATTTTTAGATAAGCAACGTGAGACTAAAACTCTCTGAGATTTAATAACTTGCTCAAATTAAGCCAGTTCAACTCAGATCTTCACTTGAAACTCTGGCCTCTTCTGAAGGCCTCTCTACTTGGTCATTGGCCCACTCTCTTATTCACTAGTGCATTCATTAATCCATCACACAACAAATAATTTATCAAACACAGCAAACATCCTGTGTAAGCATTGGATAGAGAATAGCAAGTCAGGTAGTCCTTGCAAACGACCTTTAGACTTCGGGGACATGGTTACCCTTTGAGAAGGGTGTGATATTTGTGAAGGGCATGAAGGAGCCTCTCAGACTATGGCAAGGTGCCACTATTCAGTCTGGGTGGCAGTTATGGACATGTGTTCAATTTGGAAAATCTATAAGTTGTACACTCACAATGTGTCAATTTTTCTATACGTACATTTTCATGTATAGATATGCAATCACAGATTACACCAAATAAAAGTATAAACACACACAAAACCAAATAAACAAGCAAAAGAGATGCTGTCCTTGACTTTACAAAGACAACACTATACTCAATTTAAAAAATAAGTTTTCTTTAGTTAGAATATTTGAAAGCATCCTATTTATAATGATGTTGGGAGTTATTTACCACACGCTCTATGATTGTTTTGCTAGGGCACTTACATGTTCAGCTTAAAGTCAATAGGATGCAGTTGGCCTTGACTTCCTTTTGCTTGTTAAAATCATTGGGCAAACGATCATTGGACTTGAAGAGAGAAAGCTTTGGTCTTATTGTTGCTCTTTACCAACTTGGAAATACAGGCTCTGCACTACACTACTCTGAACGTGTTTCTCGCAATAACACTTCCAACACAGGGTGATCTCAGGGATCAAATGTGCACTGGAGGCCTTAAAAAAAAATCTCAGCATTAGTGAGTCATAGTTGTTGCTGTTTCTTGCATTTTGGCTTTTATGGAGTTTGCTCCAAAGTTATTTTTAAATGAAGAAAACAAACTTAGCACAGTGGTGGCCTGAATGCTTCTCTTTTCTCCTTACTTCCAACTTTAATCTGTCTCTCTTGAGCCACACATCTGAGGCTAAAGGGCGGTCAGATGCTACCAACTCTGCAGGAATTGGAATGGAGAGCATTTCTGTCAGTCTCTCCTATAAGACTAGGCATTAGATTCCAAGGGTTTCATCCAGGAGCAGAAAGTGGCACACCTCAGGACAAGCCTGTGCTACAGCAACGTGTGACCCCAGGGGGAAGGTTGACTGCTTGGTACCTATCTAGTTTGAGAGGCCTGGTTCCCTCAGGGGCTCCGGGCAGCCTGCAGGTGCTACCAAGGTGGATGAATCCTTCTGACTCTTGAGTCCAGGAGAGTAGAAGGAAGTGTGAGAGGGAGAAGTATGGGGCAACTTTAATATTTCTACACCACTTATCCCTGGAAGTATTATAGACAGCTGAGTTAGGTAGAAATATTGTAGGCAGTCAGACAGGGCTGGGCCCTCGATGGAGTCAATATACAAAAAGAGAATACACTACAACTATGACCAAAGATGCATCCACTGAAGGCCAAGATAAGGATAAAATGACCAGAGCTACACACATGCCTGGGAGATAAACAATAAGCTGATGATTATACTCATCCAATCTGATAAAGCCTAAACAATTATTGGTCACCCTGGTAGGTGACCAGAACGTCTGGATACACTCTGTCCTGGAATGTCTTTGTTTTTTCCATGTCCATTTGCTACGTGACCTGTTTCCCCCTTGGGTCAATATTACCTAAGTGACTACACTTGTAATATTATTGGTTGATCATAATTTTGACCCACATTGTACCCACCTTATGATTTTACTCTATGAAACTTCCCCTGAAGGGTGGGCTCATTGGCAACCCACTCGGGTCCCCTCCTGCCTCTCAGGAGCTATCTTTCCTGCTCAATAAATTTTCCTACTCTTAACCTCCTTTGTTCCTTAGAATTCATTCTCCGATTTCAGGGAACACAAACTCAGCGTATCTGATATCTAGCAGGTTGAGAGTTATATTTTTTCCCCTGTATCAGAAGGAAAGACCATTCTTCTTTCCCCCACTTATTTAATAATTTCACAATATGCCCTGGATCCCAGTGTATTGAAAAGAAAAAGAATCCACTTAAAAAGAACCAGCAGTTATAGAATATCAAAGGAAAGATGACACATGCCCAGCCGAACAGGGTGATTGGAGCTGCCAAAATAATTTTTTTAAAAAAGAAAGGAGATTCAAGTTCAGCTCGGAAATATTTCTGCAGTGAAATAAACAAACACACTATTCCACCCCTCCCATTTAAAAAAATTTCTATTGTTGAATCAAAAGAAAATGCCACTTTTGAGATTTGAATTAGTTACCTAGAATATCAGGGGCAATATATATTTCAAAGCACAAACCAGAGGACTTAAAAATGACAATCAAGAGGATAGGCACAGAAGTTTAATGTGCAAATAAAAGTGGGTTCAAATGGAGAAAGAAACTAAGAAGAGAGAAGAAAAAGTGAACAAATGATTGCAGAAAATGCGGGGAAGCTGAGGAGAGACATGAATGTGAATATTGAAGGGGTTCACTCTGTTCCAGGATGGGTTGGTGAGGGGAAACGCACACCATATTGCAAACATTTCATTACGTAGGCATACTGCAATGAAACTCCTAAGTTCTTTATAAATATACAGCTATAAACTCATGCGTGGAAGGATCCAGTTGCTTAAAAAAGAAAAGAAACAGACTGGCGTTGAACTCCTCTGCAACACAGGAAGGGAGAAGTCTGTGACGTAACACACACCAGCAGCTTAGAGGAAATGACTTCAGTATTATAGCCATGTGCTCATCAGCATGTCATTCGCAGGCCAGGCACACAAGCAATATTGACATTTGGTAAGAATTCAGACACTGCTTCACACGTGTATCTGTCCAGAAGCAGACACTTGAGAACAGCCCAGATAGGCAATTCCAAGTTGAAAGATGATCCAGAACAGGGAAAGAGAGACAAAGGAAAAACAGGTAAGGCGTGAGCACTTCCTGCCTTCCTCCAAATGTGGACAGGGACAGACGAAGGCATGTAAATACATTGGAGGAAAGATAGTCTAGTCAGTAACAGGTGCTGGGAAACTTAGTTATCTGTTTGTAGAACATAGAAACTGGACCCATATCTTTCTCTGTGTACTAAATTGAAATCAAAATGGATCAAAAATCTAAATGTTAAAACAAAAAAGAATTCAACCTGCTGAGAGATAGAATACGTAAAACTCTTGAAGTCATAGGTATACGAATGGATTTTTTAAATGGAATCTCAATTGTGCAAGAGTCAACAAACTGGATTATGGCAGACTAAAAAGCTTCTGTACATATAAAGAATCAATTAATGTAGTTGAGAGACAACCTAAAGAATGGGAATAAATTTTCACCTGCTCCTCCTCAGACAAAAGACTATATCTAGACTATACAAAGTTAGACCACCTAAAATTAAAGACCCAATCATGAAATGGGCTAGAGAAACGAACAGACATTTCACAAGAAGTGCAAATGGCCAACAAATACACGAAAAATTTTCAACATCTCTGGCCACCAGAAAAATGCAAATTAAAACAGTGCCAAGATTCCATCTTACTCTGGAAAGAATGGCAATCATTAAGAAATCAAACAATAATGAATGCTGGTGAGGCTGTGGTGAAAAAGGAACCCCATATTGTTGGCAGGAGTGTAAACTACCACATTATTATAGAACCATTATAGAAGTCAGTGTGGAGATTTCTCAAAGCACTAAAATTAGAAATTCCATATGACCCAGTGATCCCCCTGCTAGGCATCTTCACAAAGAATTTAAGACATGATACTACAGTGATACAGTTTTACCAATGTTTGTAGTAGCACAATTCATAATAGCTAAATCCTGGAAACAGCCTGTATACCCATCAACAGATGACTGGATAAAGAAAATGTGGCATGTATATATGATGGAATACTACTTGGCTATAAAGAAGGACAAATTTGAGACAGTTATAGGAAAAATAAACGAGACACACAAGCTTAAATACCTTATGGTATTATGGTATCTCTCACTTGAGTAAGGCAGAGTACAAACAGACTAGTAAAGGAAGAACAGATGGAGACAAGGGGATGAGCTCTTGCGAATGGAGAGCTGTCTGAGGGAACGAAGGCAAGAGGTGAAGGGGAGTGGAGGGAATCAGTGGAATACAGGTAAGCCCTGTACAGGAACCTAACAACCTCAACAGAAGTAAATATTATAGGCCATAAACATGAGCTAGGAGTAATAATATCGATAAAAATGAAAAGAGGGAAAGGGGAATTAGAGGAGTAAGGGAAAGGAAGGACAGAGAAGGGGAAATAAAAAAGAAACATGCTGTAGTATGCACATGTACTCGCTCCTCAAGATAATCGTAAATTGCATGTGCTGCAAATACATACTAATAAAAAAATTGGAAAAGAAGAAAAAAAAAAGGAAAGGAAAACATGAATTCAAAAAGAAATTCCAACATTGTCAAGACCAGCACATCAAGACCTAGAATTTAAGGTTGACAGAAAATTAAGTGAGAGAAGTTCCCTAAACAACCACTAGTGAGGGAAGAGGGAGGAGGAAGAGACCGTCCATATGTCCCACCTAACAGAGGACTGAAAGGACGATAGGACACTGTGATAGTTGGAGTCAGCCTTACTGGAGGTGTCGAATTTTATGTTATTTTTAAACAACAGAGAGAAAATACATGCCTGCGTCGGGAAAGAGACAATAACTGTTAATAATGTGGAACAGAACTTCTAAAAATAAAAAAGAGAAATCCCTAGAATGAATAGCAATTAAGATATAATAGGCATAAAACTACATACAATAGAATATGCAGTCAATTATAAAAAGCAAAATATCCATAACACAAGATGAACCTGACAAAGGCCATTACATAAAACAAGATTACTACTTTTTTAGAATGTGGCTTATTTAGTAGAAAAATGGTAAGAAGATAGGGGAATTAACGAATATAGTCTTTTAAAAATCAACCTCAGAGGGCTGGGGATTTAGCTCAGTGATTAGAGTGCTTGCCTTGCAAGCACAAGGTCCTGAGTTCGATCCCCGGCACCACAAAAAAAAAAAAAAAAACACATCTCACATCTAATTTTCGGAACATCAGAATTAAGTGTATCTCTAATTTTCTTTATTTTTAATGAAGAAAGATGGAAATAGATGAGTTAAATACTCGTCTTAAGGAATTAGAGAGAACAATAAAATAAGCAAACAGACCCAGGAAAAAAGTAATTAGCATGGATACAAACAAAAAAAGAAAAGGGAAAAATTTAAAAATGCATGGAAAAGCTCTCTGTGAACCTGATTAAAGAGAAAACAAATACAAACATGATTTGGACTGAGAAAAGAGAAAAGGAGAAAAACCACAACAAAATACTAACTCTGTACAGATTAATGTATCTTAAGAGAACACTACATGGAACTCAATCGCAAAGTAGAGATAATAGATGTAATTCTGTCAAAATGTAAATGACCAAAATTCACAGAGGAAATGGAAATCCTGAACAGATCAAGTTACGAACCTGCCATTTTTAATAGGCAGCAGTACCAGAAGCGTTCACTGTTAAAGTTCAAGAAAACTTTAAATTCTAATGATATTTGAACTACTATTATAGGTCATAGAAAAAGACAAAATTTTAGAATTTACTCTACAGATCCAAAACCAAATAAAAATTCTTAATACCAAAACCTAATAGGAATTCTTAAGATTAATTTTCCTCTGGCTTACAGACAAAAGTATCTCAGTATACTGTTAGTAGCAGAATTGAGCAATTAACAAAACATATTATATCATCATAAACTTCCATATTGTTTTATCCTGGGGTGGATAACTGCAAAAGAATCAAGAGGTTATTGGAAATTCAAATTGTTTGAAAGCCATTTTAACTCAGGATCTTTAAAAAGTAATCGCTTTACCTTAATGAATCTAATTTTGGTCATCAAAAATTTGGTGTTAGTTATCAAAGATAATAGCAAGTAAAGATGTAATAAATTAATGTTCACAGGATGGCCTATGTATAGATGTTTACAGGAAGCCAGAATTTACATTACTCTATTTGTATAATTTCGTCACCTTGGAAAAGAAAATCACAGGCCGATGAAAGCAAAGCCCTTCCCCAGTCTTCCTTAGACTAGCTTTTGTTCAGTGATCAGTAAGTGTCTGGAGCCAGCAGCCCCTACCTGTGAGTGTCTCTACAGGTTCACCGCCTTGTGCTAAGCTTGTTGATGGTGGGAATACCTCCTGCAGGGCAGTCTCAGATTTAAATGTTCTCAGCTGGAGCTCTAGGATACCTTCTAGTTCTACTTTCATATTTAAGTAGCACGATAAATCGAACTTGTCTTGTACATGTTTCTTCCAAGAGAGTGTTTTACTTGCTTTGATTTGCACCCCCACACAGTCGCCATTCTGCACTTTACTGTTTATCTTGGGGGATGCTTAATAATCATCTGATTCATTACATTAAATAATGCTGAGTTAATTTACTGCCACTGTCCAGCCCCCAGCAACTTGGGCAATGTTCACTGTCTGGAATAACCTGGACTTCAGCCTTGCTGCACGATTGTTCTTCATCAGTACTGGGGTTTGAACCCAGGGCCTTCACGCTGAGCTGAATCCCTGGCCCTTTTTATTTTTAAATTTGAGACAAGGTCTCACTACATATCTGGATTGCCCAGCTAGGACTCAGACTCTGTATCTTCAAACTCTGTAAACCAAGTGCTGGGTTACAGGCATGCGCCACCATGCCTGGCTCTGTGTCACTTTTATCCAAATTGTGAACATTATATTTGTAAGGAATTCATGTGCTTAATCATGCAAGACACACACTGTGTTAGCTTCCCATCACCATAACAACCACCTGAGATAGATCACTTCCAAGGGAGAAAAGTTTATTCTTGATCACAGATTTGGAGGTGAGAACCCACGACAGTGGCTTCTTGCTCTGGCCACATGATGAGGCTGAAGTGAAGAGGAGTAAACTTGTTCACCTCACTGCAGAGCAGCAAAGGAGATAGGGTCTGGGGTCCCACCGTGTCCTTCAAGGACTGGTCCCAGACATATAAGGATCGCCCATGAGATCTGCCTTTAAAGTTCTCACCAGCTCCCAATAGTGACTCCCTGGAGACCAAGCCTTTCATGTGGCACACTGAAGGGCACTCCAGATGCAAACTATAGCAATAAACCCAGTGCTCCACCACACAGTCTTAGCACATCAAGATGGCATCTGAGACCTGCATGGTTGTGCCTGTCTGTAATCCAAGCCCCCTGGAGGGGGCATGAAGCAGAACACAAATTCCAGGCAATTTATCTAGGCCCTGTCTCAAAATAAAAAGAAAAACAAAAACTTTTTAAAAAGAGATGGGACTGCAGCTCATCAATAAAACCCTGGGTTTAGTGCCCAGTATTATAATCAGTCAATCAACCAATCACAAAAACAAACAAACAGAAGAGATGCAGTGTGTCTAAATACCCCACAATGTTAACATTGAAGTTCCTCATTTCCTTGGATAGACAAGGTGAGCAACTACAAAGCTTGTTTTAAAATTTGTCTAGCTGAAGTCATTATTCCTAGGTTATATAGAACTTTGAGGTTTTAACCAAACACATGCTTAAATACTTTAGAAGATAGAAAGCTCTTCCCTGAAGAAAATACTGGCTCTACCTGAAAGAACCCCGCTGGCCCCACCTGTTCTGCCTCCAGATAGCCTTCTGTCTGGCTCCTCAACTTGCACAGCGGAGTGACATCCTCCTTGCCATCTGGCGTCTCAAACATATGGCCATCACAGCGACTTAGGATGCCTGCACTACAGGTACCTGTTAGAGGATTCAATCATAAACTGTCTGAGCCCCAGCATCAGCCAAAGGCTCAAATAAGAGATCTGATATTTGAAAAAGACTGTTGAATAGGCATATCTACTGCTTTTTCTTTGTTTTTTCTACACTACTCCTGCTAACACTGTATTAAATTAGATTATCAGAGAGTAAAATGCCATAACCTTATGTCCAACATCGACAAGGTCACATCTCTTGCCCAGTGTCAGCTCTGCGTCTTGAGCTTAAGAACCCCAGAGAAGGGCTATTGTAGCTTTTAACATTTTCTTGAAGGTGCCATATACCTCCTTACAAAAGGCCCATCGTCCTCGCAGCAAATTGCACTTTGAGCTCTGCTCCAGGAACATATTTTCTACCAAAGGCCGTCATGCTTTCTCTCAGTGGAAATGGGCGCTAAATAATGGTATATTATTCCTTAGCCTTCATTACCAAGCGTCCAATTGCAGAATTAGCTTTCTTAGGTATCTAGAAGAATTCACTCTCATTTTGAGGACATTTCTGATCCATTCTTGGTCTCATTTCACACAATGTTGAACTTGTTCAAATTCATATCATCCTGATTTGCACCTCCGATCTGGCTTTGGCCTCCCCAGGACTCAGGTGCGCTCCTTCTGCCATGCAGTCAGCTCGCACGCCCCCACCTGCCGGTGCCCAGGTCCTTATGTTCTGAGACAGAACTGCACAGGTCAGCTCCAAAGACGGACGGGGAAGCTGTAAACACAAAAGCTGTTCATCTCCCAGTGTAGTTTCCTGCCTCTTTATAAATAATAATTCCACTATGCTTTTAGCAAAAGAAAACCTACGAACATATACAGTCTGCCCTTCATATCTGCAGTTTGCGTACATGGATTCAACAAATTATAGATTCAACCAACTGCAGATAGGAAATAATTGAAAAAAAAAGTTAGGTTTGTATTAAAAAGGCCCACTTTTTGTCATCATTCCCTAAACAATACAGTATAATAACTCTTTACCTCCTATTTACATTGTAGTAAGTATTATAAGTAATCTAGAAATGATTTAAGCATACAGGATGATTTGTGTAGTTCATATAAGGTGCTTGTGCATCCAAGGATGTTGTATATGTGAGGATCCTGGAAGCCGTTCCCTGTGAATACCTAAAGATAGCTGTATATAAGGTAAAGAAGATTTAAAAGACTGTGGATTTTGTAGGTTCCAGTTCTATCAGGTACAGTCCACTAAATTGTTTGCAAAGAGTGCATACTGGATTAGCAATAAAAATGGACAAATATATTATTTCAATACAATGTTTAGTGAAATAAATTGGACACACAAGCTTAAATATCACATGATTTTTCTTGTATGAGAAACCCAATAAAAATAAAGAGCAAAATAAAAGACAGATGATAGGAAGTAGGGAGAGACAGATTTCTCAAAGGGGAAGAGGACAAAGACATGGAGAGAGGGGAGGGACAGGGAATGAAAAACGAAATCAAGATGCGTTATGTACATGTATCGACTCCACACAAGGAACGTAAACGTTATGTACAGCAAACATACAAAAAACCCCATAAAGATCAAGAAATGAGTGATGGGGGAGGGAGGGAGGGAAAGGGGATAAAAAAGGAGTTCAGATATGTTACGTACAAGTACCAATTTTCCACAAGGAATGTAAACAAAAATACTTCAATAATACATGAAATAGGAGAGAAAATCTGGAAAATGCAGAAAGTACACAAACAGAAATTTAAAATCATTTGTAAATTCACTCATCAGTTTTACAAAGGTACATTTTGCATATCACACATGCAACAATTTGAAGTATACAGTTTGGCCTGGAGATGTGACTCAGTGGTACAGTACTTGCTTAGCATGCATGGGACCCTGGGTCCAACCCCAGCACCACAAAGAAAGGGATGTAGTTGGATAATTCTGACAGTTATACATGTAACCATCATTGTAAACAAGCTACGAAATGTTTCCTACACCATCCCAAACTACCTCCTACCCTTTTCTCCTATATTTTGCCAACCTCCACACCCCACACCCGACCCCACTGATCAAAGTTCTGCATTCTCTTGCTATAATTTGGGTTTGCCTTTTCTAGAATATCGTAGGACTGGAATCACAGATAATCCCCAATTTACAATGGTTCAACTTACAACTTTTTGACTTTGCAATGGTGAGAAAGTTATATGCACTCAGCAGAAACCATACTTCAGTTTTTGAATTTTGATCTTTTTTCCAGGTTCACAAGAGGGTGCAACTCTCTTATGATGCTAGGCAGCATAGCCACAGCTTCCAGCCAGCCACACTGTCATGAGAAGCAACAGTCAACACTCTACCGTGTAATGCATTCAATAAATTGCACGAGGGGCTGGGGATTTAGCTCAGTGATTAGAGTGCTTGCCTTGCAAGCACAAGGGCCTGAGTTCGATCCCCGGCACCACAAAAAAAAAAAAAAATTGCACGAGATAGTCACCAAAAAAGGCATTGTGTTAGATGATTTTGTTCAGTTGCTAATTGAGCTAATATAACTCTTCTGAGTGCATTTAAGTCAGGCTAGGCTAAACTGTGACACTCAGTAGTTGAGTTATATTGCATACATTTTTGGCTACTCGTAGTTTCAACTTAGGAAGGGTAATGTGGACATAATACCATAAGTCAAGAAGCATCTGTGATATGTTGCCTTTGTCTCTAGGGTTTTTATTTTTTTGACTCAACATATTTTTTTATTATTTACTCTAATTTGTATATCAAAGTTTCTTTGTGTGGGAATGCTTTCATTCAATGTTTGATAACTATCTAGGGATTACTAGATATGTATGTTAAGGCATGCTTAATTTTACAAACTACCATATTGTTTTCCAAGGTGGCTGTACAATTTTATCATGCCTAGTAACAATATGTGTTTAATCATTCCTGCTAGCAGTGAAAGAAAGCTGTACTGGTTCCCACATCCCCAGACACTTTCATTCTTTTATGTTTTATTCATTCTAGGAATCAGTAAAACGTATCTCTCTCCATTTCAGTTTGCATTTCCTTGGTTCTTGGTTGCTTGCTTGGTGTTGCACATCTTTTCATGTGATTATTGACCTTTCCCATTGATCTTTTGAGAAGTATTTGTTTAAATATTTTCCCATTTAGAAAGAATTGGGTTACTTATCCTTTTCAATTGAGTCCTAACTTTATTTTTTCAGGACTGGGAATTGAACCCAATATGTTTGCACTGAGCTATATTCTCAGTGTTCTCAGACCTTTTTTTTTTTTTTTAAACAGCATCTCTCTAAGTGACTAAGTTGCTCAGAGGAAGTTTGAACCTTCCACGATCGTTTCCCAACCTGCCAAAGTGCGGCATTGTTTTATAGATATGGACACAAGTCATTTGTCGGATGCTTATATTGGGAATTTGTTTTTCCATTTTGTGGCTTGCCTCTCATTTTCTTGAAATGTAAAGATTTGAAAGAATAAGATTTAAATCTTGATTAGGTTCAATTTCTTAATTTTTTCCTTCAGTTTGTGCCTACTTTGGTTGAATCTAAAGAATCCTATTTCAAGTCACATCGATTTTCTCCTACTTTGTTTTCTAAAACCTTCATAGTGTTTGTGTTTATCTTCTACAAAAATTATAGATGTGTGATCCATTTTGAGTTGAGATTTGTGTAAGATATAAGGTGAAGGTGGACATTTAATCTAATTTATATAGCTATCTAGTTTTTCATTGGTTGGACTGTCGTTTTTTGTGGTTGTTTTGTGGTTACACTGAGAAGACAATCTCTTCTAGTCAATTACCACGGTCTCTTTCTTTGAAATCGGTTAAACATATGTGTATGGCTATTCAGCTTGTCAATTTCTACCAAAATCACACTGAGATGTTGATCAGAATTTTGTTGAACTGATGCACAACTTGGCAAATGTCGCCATGTTAAAAACGTTATCTTCCAATCCATGGGTATGGTATGTCGTCACTTCTGTTATTTAGATTTTCTCATTTAAAGAAATGCCCATGGAGTTTTATAGTTTCAAAAAAGAATCATATACACATATACTGTGTACTTATGATTTATTCCTTTGAAATGATAAATTTCTAATGTATAGATACATGATATCCTATATATATTTAGAAATTCATTCTTAAATATTTTGGTTTTTAATGGTATTGCAAATACTTTTTTTTTTTTGGGTGCTGGGGATCGAACTCAGGGCCTTGTGCTTGCAAGGCAAGCACTCTAATTGCGAATTTAAAATTGATTTTTCCAATTCATTGTTAGTATACAGAAAAAAAATTGATTTCTATATACTGGTTGTATATCAATCAACATCGCTAAATTTGCTTATTGATCCTTGTGTTTTTTATAGATTCTTTCATATTTTCTATTTCTATAATCATTCCACCTGTGAATTCAATAATTTGACATCTTTCTTTACAATCTCTATATGGTATGCTTTCATTTATTTTCCTTAGTATATGTTTGTGATACATAGTAATTACATTTCTCTGTGGAAATTGGTATATATATATCACAATATATGTAACACAATCAGGATATATATATTTATATTTATATATCGCAATAATTCATTTTACTTCAGTTTCCCCCTCCCACACTCCCATCTCCATAAAGTCTACCTCCTTGTTTCCGATCATCTATCTTTTATTTTTCTCCAATTTTCTTATTCTTTGAGTTTCTCATATAAGAGAAATCATGTGCTATTTAACCTTCTGTGTGTGATTTACTTCCTCAGCATTATAATCTCAAGGTACATCCATTTTCCTATAAACAACTCAAATTTATTCTTGGATAAAGAAAATGTATGTACATACACAGTGCAGTGCTCCTTTCCTTACATTGTGGCACTAGCTAAGACATCCAGCTCAGCGATTAACAGAGGTAATGAAAGAAGACAGCCTTTGTTTTTTCTCAATCTTAGGCATAAAATATCCAATCTTTCCCCATTAAGTATTAAGATAGTGGCAGATTTTCTGTGGATGGTAATTACAAGGTTGAGAAACGAATCCTTTTGTATTAATTGCTTAGTTTGTATCATGAATAGATGTTGCATTTTTGTCAAATGCTTTTTCTGCTTCTATTGATTTTTGTCTCCATCATTTTGTTAGTATAAGTAATATTGATTGTTTTCAAATATTAAACCAACCTTGTATTCTTAGAATAAAATCTAAGAATAAAATCACTTGTCATGATGAGTTATCTCATTCATATATTTCCAAATTCAATTTTCTAACATATTGTCAAGGATTCGTGTGTTTATATTTCTATGCAACTTTGGCTTACAGATATTTTTCCTTGTAATTTCTTTGCTATTGATATCAGTATAATGCTGATGTCATAAATTTAATTGGGAACTATCCTTTTCTTCTGTATTTCCTGAAATGGTTTCAATAGATTTGGAATAATTTCTTCCTTAGCTACTTGATTTAATTAACCAGTAAATCCACTGGGTCTGGAGTTTTCATTGTGGGAACATTTTACAGTATATATGTTCAAATTTTCTATTTATTCTTTGGACAATTTTGGTAATTTTTCTTTTTCCAGACTATTCCCTCCAATTCATCTAAGTTTTGAAATTTATCACACACACTTTTTTTTACTTGTCTTAGTGTTCTTTCAATGTTTGTAGAGGGCTCTACTTTGATAGCTTTCTTCCATCTCTCCCTTGCTATTTGTTGTCTTCTCTATACTTTATTAATTAGTCTTGTTAGAGTGTATCAATTTTTCTGATCATTTCAAAGATAAATGTATGGTTTTTTTTTTATTTTTTCTGTTGTTCTCACCATCTTTCCTATGTGTCCAACAAGGTATCTCCAGTCTAGCTGGTCAGAATTAAATTTCTCCCAGCCCTCTTTATGTTCTAGAAATCACCTTACTTAATGATCCCCACTGCTATAGATGTATGCCCCATACATACATCCTCAGTGTCACCAAAAGAATCTAGAAGGCCCAGATGTCAATTTCTGCAGTTCTCTGGACCTCCTTCCTCTCCAGTCTCCTCCTCTGCACTGAACACAGATCTCTGTCTGTGCAACTCAGTGAGACTGATATGTTTCCAGAAAGTGCTTCCAGGCAGAAATCCAAGTAAGACACAGGGTTCACTTCATCCAGTTTCATTTTCTCAGGGAACACAGTCCATAGTATTGTCCAAAGTCTGAAAAATACTGATTCATATATTTTGTGCCATTTTTTAGTTGTTTACAGCAGGTGAGAATTCTGATACTAATTAATCTCTCATGGGCACAAGCAAAATTTTGGACATCTCTCTATTAACCTTCTGATGCCTATTTTCTCCTTTATTAATTAATTCAGCAGAATCTAATTCAGCATTTGCTGTGGTAGCACACATCTAACAATAATAATTTAGTACATAACGCAGCATATTCAAATTGTTTTCATACAGCATTATATTCTCTTTTTTTCCATTTATCTCACCTGGTGTTTACTCAGTGTTTTCTACCTATAAATTAGCATGTTTATTCAACTGAGGAAATTAGTATGCATTATTTCAACATAGCTCCCATTTGGTATGATTTGTTCTTATAGGACACAAATGTTCTTTAGGTCAAAATTGCTGTGCTTTATGCTTTAATACACTCATTTCTTTGTTCTTTTTAAAATCTTTAGAAAAAAATACATCCTCAAATATGTTCTCTGCATCACTGATTAAATTTTAGATTACTATTTCTGTCCTATACTCCTTCTCTTGCATTTTCGGTTTCTTTAAATATTTCTTGATATAATGGGACTCTCTTTCTTACTCAGTTTGCTGTTACATCATCTTCTATTTTTTACTTTTCACGAAGTTAGTGATTTTTTTTGCCTTTATAAGAGTATATATAAGATTCTAAGGTTGCCTTCTGTTTTCTGTAGTATAAATTTTGAAAAACAGTGTTCCTCCCTTACATCTAGAGTGTAATGGTATTCATCTTGTAAGTACAAGGGAGATCCTACCAAATCTTTCTACAAGTCTCTTAGGGTTATTAACTCTTTGTTCCTTTTGTTCACCAAGGAGAAGGTACGTTAAAGATGATGGCAAGTGGGTTTTCCCCCACAGGGGGAATCTCCCTGCAGAGAGCCATTAGAATTGTCTTACCTCATAATTTAAAGAGCTGCTCCATGGGCTTAGCTCATTTAAAGCTTTTTTAATGTTTATAAATATTCTTTTGATAAGGTGGAGGAGGTACCAAGTGGAAGCTGGGTCACTACTGGAACTCTCAGAGCTTTCCAGGAGAACTCTGAATGGGCATTAGCGGTTGAGAGATGCTCACTTGCCCCTGAAAATCCCTGACTTTCAAACTGATGACTCACACTTTCTTGATGACCCTAGACCCATATATTCACTTCCTCTTCGATGTTTTTCCCTCGGTCCCACAAATGTCCAAAATGAACCTAGTGTTTTCTCCTTCATTACCTGCATTTGAAAATGATCCTAACAACATAGTCTCAAGCAGACAGGAAGATTCCTTTTAAACGACTCCTTGGGCTTCAGAGAGCTCATCTTGTCTGCTGTTCAAGCTCTGGACCTTCTGCCTCCTGAAAATCTATCTTGTGCATTCCTGTTTTTTATGCCTGATTTACTCCCTTCTCCGAACCGTCAGTATTCTAACAGATTTCACTGTTTTCTGTCCCATAGCCTTTAAGCAGTCCGTGTCTCCCCAACAGGATAAGGGGAATGCATTAAATCTGATTTAGTGAATGTGAGACGTGGTGTCTACCACATTCCCTGGTGATGCCCGCACTCCCACCCCTCAAGCCACACTCTGAATAGCGCATCTCTAAAGTATCCTATTCCAGTATGCCACCAGTCTCAATTTTCTCTCTATCCCATCTTCTGCACCCTCACCCATTTCACAATTCTTACCTACCTTCTGTTCCAAGAGAAGGATCTCTGTGTGATTAGGCTCAGAATGTCTCTATTCAGAATGTTTTCCCATCTCTTTCCTATCTGAAGAACATCAACTCCTCTCTCACTACCTACTCAAAGTTATGTTTTTTAATAGTCTTTCATTGTATCTCTTCTACTCCACAGAAATCTTACTTACATTCTCCTTATATCATGAATATGCCAGGTTGAAGCTCCTCTTATAACATGTGGTATTTTCTTAACAGGTTTTATTTACCTGTTTTCCTTACTAGTCGACAAAACGTAAAGGACACAGCCTGTGTCCTATCGTGAGTCCCCAGCGCACCATCTGTCCTATTGCAGCTACTTCACAAGTCTCTTTTGTAAGAAAGAATAAACGTGAAATGAAGTGAAAGAAAAGGGTAGAACATGAACTGGAAATCTAGGGTATAGTTTATTATTTTTCTATTGCAGCATAATGCATTTTCATTTACTAAGCAGTTCAAAACAAGATGCTTATGCTCTCCTAGCTATTATGGGTCAGAAGCCCAGAGGTCCTCTACTCAAAGGCGGCCAGGCTGGAATCAAGAGGTCAGCCAGGGCTATGATTCTCATCTGAGGCTCTTCTGGATCATCGCTTGTGGGCAGAACCCATGTATGTGCTTGTGGGCCTGAGGTCGGCGCTCCTGCTGGGTGTTAGCTGGGTCTGCTCTGTCAGGGCCCAGAGGATGGCTGTGGCCTTTGCCACCATAGTGTAGTTGGCGTTCTGTCAGGCCAGCTGACTTTGTTCTCACTGGCTCTCACCTCTCCCTGGCTGCTATGATGAAAATGTGTAAATTCTCCCTCGGCTGCAGAACTGACTATCCAATCACCATTTGCCATCTAGCATGACCTCACCCAATGGCAGATGGTGCCAGCATAGTCACACGTTCTGACCTCACGTGATGATCGAGGATCATACTTGAATACACATCTGAGAGGGGAGTATTTAAAACTTTTCCTGAGTACAGTAACTGATAGGAAAAATCGAAGTGCTCACCACAAACTTTGAAAGACGGGAAAGGGAATCAACATTGAACAGGAAGATAAAATACGACTTAGTGTTGTGGTTTAGATCTAAAGTGTCTTATAGCTGTGGTGTATAAAGTGTCTTATAGCTGTGGTCTTATAGCTGGAGGTGGGGTCTGCTCAGAAGAGGCAGATCAAGAGGCGTGGCCCAGAAGGGGTCCTCTCTCTCCCTGCATGCTATGAGCAGGCCGCTGTGCCCATCTACCCTGCAGTCCTGCACTGGAGACAGTGGACTCTGGACTGAAACCTCTACAAAATGTGAGCTAAAATAAACTGCTCCTTCTTTGCTTAATGGGTCTCAAGTAGCATGCTTCAGTAACGAGGAAAGTAACTAAAACACTTAAGGTACATGTACTCAAGATAAGAGTTTTGCAATCGTTATATGCTGGAGCTATTTTTGTGTTTCAATTTTTTCTTCTATAAATGAACATAAAATCTGAAGTACGTGTAATTTATGGTAGAAGGAGAATTCCTAACTACTGCTAACAGGATCTTTCCCTGCCTTATAATTGTCCTCTGTTGCAGCTCTTCAGAAATAAGCAAACAAACAAACAAAAGAAACCTTCAGCCTTCAGATTAGTCAGCCTTAAATTTCTTGCTCAAATCTATCAGTTCCAAAGGGGAGTCTAAAGTTTCAGAGAATACAGTTGGTGGCTTTAGAAGTCAGATTGGTAGCTTTCTTCCGGTGCAACATAAGTATTCAGAATCCACTTGCGTTAACTTCAGTTTAACCTCATACACCAGTCAGCAACCACCATGATAGGTTTGGGCTCCTTGTAGAGGTAGTTGTCTGCTTCTCTCCAGATCCGTCTGAATCCTGAGATTTGAATGACAGGTGCTTAATGTTACTGAACATACCAGGTTTACCTTTTTATCTGGTGCATCGAATGGGATTAGACTTCTGAGCTGTGACAGGTTATGAAATGACAGTATTACCAGTTTTCAAATTTTGAACACTCACTCACGCAAGGCTTCTTCCCTTGGGATAGCTCCTTTTCTCTCCTGAAATCTACCAATGATCTGTGTATCATAATGCAATATATTCTTCCCTCACCATGTGAGCATAATTGGGTCAAACATTCCTTGCGCATAAGTAAAAACTCCCATAGGCAATTATCAATTCCCTTTATGATTAATGTAAAAACCATGGTGTTTCTATTATTGGAAATGTATGCTGCAGCACATCATATACTGTAGATAAACTCTGTCATTACACTAACACTATTCCTAAAGCAACCAGAAACTTAGTAGCAGCTATAATAACTGAACATGACAATTTGTCATAAAATTAGAGTGAACTAGGAGTATTACTGATGACTGTGTTGGAAGTGATTTTTGCAAAAACTAGGGTAATTTTCATTTTTTGTTGTTGTCTTTGTTGGCTTTTAACACCGTATTTTGAAGTAAGATCATAGAACAAGATACACTGCAGAATAGCAACTTGGAGGAAACTCATGTACTACATGTGTCAGGTCAGACTAACACTAGGCTTGCACAGACAGAAACTTTATTCATAAAAATTAGGTAGGGAAATGCATGGACTACATATTCCACAACTTAATAAAATGATGCCTTGTATATAATAAGACGAATACGTTTGGAATCACGTTGGTCTTAAAAAGAACTTCACTGAAGGTGTGTGTGCACAAGTGTGCTGCGCTTATGCATGAAGGTGTGTGCTTTCTTCATTGAGCCTAGTGTTTCTCCTTAACATTAACTCTTCCTGAACCAAGGTGTTTCACTTAGGCCCCAAAACAGAGCTCACCCTACCACAAGAGTAGTGGGAGGTGGTGCATATGTTATATTTAAGATATGTAAATACCCATCTCCCTTTACTATAGAGCATCAGCTCCTGGACTCTTGGACCCTCTGAGTGTATTAAAATCTGAGGATGCTGCTGCCTGTTCCGTATAATGGTGTGACACTTGCACAGAACCCGTGTATACTTTTTTGCATATTTAAATAGTCTCTGGATTACTTATCATACCTAATACAAAGTAAGTACTATGCAAATGGTTGCTGTTTGGTGTTGTTTAGGGGATTGTGACAAGAAAAGGTCTCTACGTGTTCAATACAAATGTAATTTTTTAAAAGTATTTTTCATCCAATGTTGGTTGAATTAATCCTGTAGATAGGAAAAACCAACTGTATGCTGACTACTTCCTGCATTCATGGAGACGCGATCCAACTTTTTGTCGTGCAAATGCTGTTAGTACTAAGAAGTGGTTGCTCAGAGAGAAACAATATTCACCAGTGTCCTTCCAGCCGGGTGATGTAGTTACCGAATACCAGCAAAGCGGAATCCGAGCAGAAGGGATAGGCACTGCTTTCAAATATGGTCCATAAAAACCTCCTACTCTCCCTTCATCTGCTAGCTGCTTGCTGAGTCTGTGGGGATCCAGTGGAGGCACAGGATGGAAGGAAACTGGATGTTCGCATCATGTGGAAAATCTGCACTGGAATTTATGTCAAGGAAAAATAAACAACTTTCATTTTATTATGGTATTAAAATGTTGGACTATTTGTTGTAAAAGCTAACATTTCCCTAACCAATGCGGAAGTCAGGGCCTTGAAGTAGATGCTGTCATTTAGAAAAAGTCTAAAATATCTGACACCAGCTTAGCAGTTTAGTGGTAGACGGTGAGGAAACAGATCTAGCAAGCTGGAAATCCCCGCTCTGCTGTAGCGAAACATTTGGTAAAACTGTCACCCTTGTTAACATGGAAGACAGACCAAGTGCCTACCGCGCCTGTGTGACTCGGGGAAGCATGTGGAAAGAGCCAGAATGCTAGCATATGCTGATCTTCCCTTGCTGTGTTTGGCAAGGTATTTTAAGAAGGATGATTTCAGAATGGAATTGGCTGGTGTGTGCATAAAAGGAAACAGAATAAAAGCACCAGAAATTTAGAGTCACACAGGTTTGAAACTGCTCCTGGAGGACAAACAATGTGAAATAAGACTGTAAAAACGCCTTTGAGTTACAAAGGTCCTTTAAAACTTTTCAGTTAGAGAAAAGGACACAGCCCCATACCTGAGACTAGATTAGAGTTGGGACTTCCACTCAAAACTATTATCTAGATAATGTCAAGCTACCCACCATCATCTTGACAGAGAGAGGCGTAGAGGCTGGAGACCTTAGCTGAAAAATAAAGCAGAAAGCATGATTGTTCCAGAAAAGAACTTCCAGTGTGATTTCTGGCCTGTGGAAATCTCGCAGGCACCAATGAAGAGTAAATTATCTTTGTCAGAGCACTTATCTGTCCTAATGAATACACCATCCCAGTACTGGCCAATTTTGTAGAACTCCTAGCACAATGGTCCCATCCCATGTCAGTTTCATATCAAATTGTTATTTGCCAAGGAAGCCACTGGCATTGTGTTGGCCCTAGTATCATGTTGACTGAGTTTCCTGTATCCTTATATATCTTGAATTAAAAGCCTGTTAAAATACAACGGGAATATGGAATCCCTTTTATGCCATGCTTATGTGAGACATAGCTAGAATATGTACCATTACCAGGAGATACTTAATGACTGCATTTTTTTGGATGGAAGAGAGGCTCAAACTAGCATCTGGAGAGGTGTTCCCTAAATGAGTACCTGCAGGTAGTATTCATGGTAGAGGGGAGAGGGAAGTCTAGGGGTGAATGTTTTCCTTTGGGGATTTACTAAGAATAACAAACATGACAAAATTTTCATTTAGGTTGATTCCTGCTGTCGAAAAATAAGCAAAACTTCATCTCATTGTATTCCTGGCAGAAACATCCACCTCCAGGGAGGAAGCACATGATTTTTTTTTCTTTTCCTTGTTAAGCAAGCACTATTCACAGTAAAAAATGACCTGATATTAAACTGTAAACCAAGTAAGCTAATAAAAGTGCCAGCTGTTGTTGAATATAAGTTCCAAATCTAATGTTTTCAGGAGCCAAGCCCCATAAGAAACATTTCTACATTTTTAAATAAGATGCAGCAGATTAGGTTTTGTAAATTATAAATTGAGTAAGCCCAGCAGCACCCCGGAGGAAGAGAAGCACTGTCAGCCAGGTGAGCATTCACCTTTGGAATGATTATTTCTAAATCCTTTACAAATAAAGCAGTAGGAGAGATATACACTTGCAAAGCCCTATGAAACCAGTGCAGGTAATGGGAGGAAGGGAAAGGAACACGTGCACTCTTTCTCTCCTGAGACTTCATAGGATTGTTCCAAACAGCCTGAGGTTCTCAGCAGTTTTGAAATCTGGGTGTGCTTTAAAAACCACAGGCATTTAGGAAGGAAGTAGCCCACAATAGCGCTCGGATCGCTAATGGTACAGTTGTATTGAATGCTGAGGCCAATTATCTTCATCATAAATCTAATACATTCCTGGAACCCACCAAAAGAGCAGCTCTGAAGAGTGGCCCTGAATGGCAAGTTACAGGAAAAAAGAAAGAAAGGAAGAAAGAAGAAAGAAAGAAAGAAAGAAAGAAAGAAAGAAAGAAAGAAAGAAAGAAAGAAAGAAAGAAAGAAAGGGAAAGAAAGAAAGAAAGAAAGAAAGAAAGAAAGAAAGAAAGAAAGAAAGAAAGAAAGAAAGAAAGAAAGAAAGAGAAAGAAAGAAAGAGAAAGAAAGAGAAAGAAAGAAAGAAAGAGAAAGAAAGAAAGAAAGAAAGAAAGAAAGAAAGAAGGAAAGAAAGAAAGAAAGACAAAACAAACAAACAAACAAAACTACACCACTCTTGCTACAATACTTTGGACCCCTCAGTTGCCTAAAACAGAGGAGGAAAATTAAATCTGGAGCCAAACAAAATCTGACCTCTTCATTTATTTTGCACACCGTGAGTACTTTTGTGACATAAAGACCCTTAACAGGCCATACACAGAATGACACAAAGTGAAGAAGACTGCCCTGGAAAACAGAAGTTGGGGACATGGATATTATTTTGCCAAAGTGAATTACTGTGGAGTGACTTTAGAAAATGATTTCCTCTGCTGCTTAAGAAAGTGTGTGTGTGCACACGTGTGCGATTGTGTGAAAAGTCAAGGGTCAGTGTGAGTGATAAGAATGGACTTCCCCAAAGGAAAGACAGAAATGGGAGCAAGAAAGAAATAAAGAAGCACATCCGCTTTTTCCTGGAGATGTTGCCAGCGAAGAAGAAATTGAGGTTGTGAGGGGCAAAAATCAGTGCCAGAGGGGGAGGAAGCGTAATAAAGGCTATTGAGATAAAGAACAGCTATGGGAACAGATGGGTCCCCCCAACATTTATGAAGAATTCACTGACGATTAAGTACTGTAAGCTTGGTGGATGGTTTCAGAGCAATTTTGGGAAAACAGAAGAAGGCAAAGTCAACGGCACAAAGGTTATTGGCTATTTTGTTTAAAAATGGAACGACAGAACATGTCAGGAAGTGGGGTACTTAAAACTACTGAATTTGGGCTTTAATGCACCGGTGGGACTCGTACAGAGAGTCCAACAGTCCGGGATGACAGAGTGATGCATGAACATCCAGACCGTGCAATAAAGAGAAGGTGATGATGCGCTGTTTAGTCACCCTGAGTGAGGACTGGGAACACGGAGTGGGGACACAATTAGGCTGCCTACCACTTTTGGATAAAAATGGTATTTGACCAGACATCGAGAGACTCTGAGTTGCTAAAGTTATGAATGTGAAGTGATGTATTAGGTGTGTAAGAATGTGGGCAGTCAGAAAACAGCGACGATGTCATGAGATAAAGTGAAAATCCCCATTCGACTTTTGCTGCGTGTTAGTATGTATTTCCGACTTAAGAGTGCATCAATACAAGACTACTGATAATAGAGAAGATGCTGAATCACAGCATGTACGTGAGTCATCAGTGATGAGGAAGGAAGATGGTAACTTCATTGTTTCACACATGAAAAAGTCAAATAGATAAAACTGAGAAATGGTTGCAGTAAGAAAGAAGAAACATGAGCACAGGTACCCTCTCGCCCTGGTTTGAATGTGTGTGACCCTCCAGCTTGCACAACCTGAAAGCCAGTCACCAAAGGGAAGGTATGAGGAGGAGGGGCTTTGGCGAATGTGTACAACATGAGAATCTCACACTTGTGTAGGGAATTAATGTCTGATAAGAGGATTCAGAGAGCCGCCTGTCTTCATTTGGCCTTTCCATCCCTTCCACTGTGTGAGGACACGGCTTGTGTCTCCTTTGGAGGATGCAGCATCATTTTGGAAACAGAGGATGGACCCTCACCACATATAGATCTGCCAGATATGAACATCCCAGCCTCCAAAATTAGAAGAATTAAATTTATATTACTTATAAACTAACCAATCTCAGCCATTTGGTCATAGCCATAGGAATGGACTAAGGTACTGCTATGGTTTGCATTTTAAACATCTTTCAAAAGCCTGTGTATTGAGGACCAGCTTAATTCAGTGGACAGTGACGGTGACTGAGGAGGGGCACAAGAGCTCCTCAGGTCGTCAGGGTGTGCCGTCGAAGGGACTCGCACTCCCCTGGCTTTTTCCCCTCTCTTTGCTTCCTAGGTCCCATGAGGTGAGCCGTGTTGCTCCCCGCCATGATGTGCTATCTTGCCTTGGCACAAAGACAAACTAACCGTGGATAGAAACCCCTGGCACCGAATCACAATAACACCTTCCTGCTTGTAAGTTGCTTTTCTGAGGTATCTTCCACTGGAACTGAAAGTTGACTAACACAGACAGCTACCCTTTAGGTGACTCAGTGCCTCCGATGTTCTACAAACGTATCTTGGATATCCCGGCCATACACTTCTCTCCCCTTTGATAAATTCCTGCTTTTATTTGAAGTGTTACCTCTGCTCTACACCATCATGTTCCCTTCCCCGACAGAGTAAACCACTGTTTCTCCTCCATTCACCTTGCACTTGGTGTAAACTCCATGTTTGAGCATTCCCTTGTTGCAAAACAGATGACCACAAAAGGAACGACTTGAATAACCCAAGTTATCATTTTATAGTTTTTGTGGGTCAGGAGTTCTCTTGTGTTAGCTGAATGGGCTGTTTGGAAGTCTCAGAAGGCTGAAATGAAGGTCTGAGCAGGCTGCTTCTTCTTATAGTGAATTGAAGAGCAGGAAAGATGCCCGCATCAAGCTCCCTCAGGCTTCTGGCCAAGCGATTTCCTGGGGACTGTGACACCGAGATCCTGTCTTCTTTCTGGTATCACTGCCAGCACCCAGGGGCTATCCTCAGGTTCTAGACCTGTTGTCCCTTCCCGGCACTATTTTCTTCCAGGACTGCAGGAAAAGAGTCTCTGACACATCGCTTTCTTTTAATAGGGCCCATTAGGTTAGACCAGGAAGACTATCTCCCATTTGAGTACTGGCAACTGATTAGTTACTTAATCATAAGGATTATGCTCCATGATACTTCTAGGCCCCACTGACACTCGAGAGAAAGAAATTATAGAAGGTAAGTATTGACGTTGGGGAAGAACTAAGGGGGTCATCTTAGAATTCTGCCTACCACACTGAAAACATATGGTGTAATCATCATGCATATTATGGCTGGAAAAATATAAATGCACATGCAATCTCTTCAGATCCTATGCTCACCTACAGCTGAGACAATTCCTTTTTCAAATCTGTATTGTAGCAACTAACATGATGCCAAAAATACAGTTGATTATTCAATAATTTTCATATAAATTGCAATAGAAAAACAAGAATATTAGCAAAACTTGGGTTTGGAATATGAAAGATGTCTTCATGTCTAATGAAATCCACCATTATTTTACCCCAGGATTGTTAGTAAGGCTTATACTGTTTAAACTTGTACCAATGGAATTGTCAGACTTATTCAGAATTTTTTGAAGTCCAAGAGGAACAACACGCTAGCTCAGACAGGAGGAGACTCGGCTCTGTACTCTGTCAGAGAGATGATGCACTTCATAGACAAGAGATGATGCTAGGGGAGGACTATGAGAAGGAAAATCTCTGCGGTCCAGTGTGTGGCCTGTTATGCTGGACATGGCCGGTCTCATCTTCAGCCATTCATCAGGGAGCCATCTCTTTTGAAAATGTTGATATTTCTGACTCTGAAGCAAGACGTTACAAAACAGTACGGGTTCAGCCTCAAAGGGTGCCTTCTATCATTAAACTTCTGCCAGGTTTACTGGGGCAGTGAAGCTGATGAAAGGCCCAGGGCAGGCCCTAGAAAGTCCTCATGTTACGCCTAGACAGACTGGCATTGTGCTCACCAGCCTCCGGGGCAAGCATGGCGTCTTCATCGCCAGCCTTGTCGCCTATGTGACGGACCTGGCTCACAGCACGGACTCCGAGACCTTCCCATGAAGCAGCGCACGTGCACATTCACACAAAAGCCAAACTGCATTTACTGCAGCCACGAACAGGGATAATGTAATTGATAAAGCTGTAAAGTGAGATGGATGCAGGAATTTGAGAATTTCCAAGATGCCTGTATCAAGAGACTACACTTTTTTTATTGCCAGACTCATGTGTTATAAGTTTTACGGCTGCTGCTGGACCTTTTCACGGGAGTCACTGGAGGTGCGATAGACGTGAAAGGGCACATCTTCCTGAAGCTGAGTGTCTGCAAAGCTGCTCACTGAAGAGAGTGGCGGCAGAGACAACAGCTAGGCCACGCCACGACCCAAGGGCTTTGGGCATAGGGATGGATGTGGACTGTATGTTTCCAACACTGGGCCTTTCTGTTCCGACCTCGACCCAAAAAACATCGGCAGAGGAGAATGAGGAAGCCAGCGGTGTTGCTGAGGCTGCTGACTGTAACCCTCCCGCCCCCATTTGAGAAGTCAGGGTGAAGTCCTGGGAGAGAAACAATCAAGAGGTTTCCGGAGGGTCCTGTTTAGTTTCAAGCAGCTTAGACTGGGACGTGGGCTTATGAAAGCTATCATTTCCACCCTCAGTTTATTGATTTAATTTGGTACTTTTTTTTAAAATTAGGAACATCTCATAACTCAGTGAAAGGAGGGCTAGAAATGGCCCTAACCCTGAGGCCTGAACGCTAAACACTGGGTTTCCCTCAGACTGACTAAGAACTCAGGCAAATACAACTGCAGTGCCTGATCTTGGAAGCCTGAGACTTGTGTTTTATCATTTGAAACGTTATGGCTGGTAGAGAAAGAGAAGGGCAGCAAGTGAGCAGATTCCTCCAGCCTCTCTAAAGCTAGGCTGGGTGTGGAAATGCCTGCCCTCATCTTCCCTTTGATTAAACACCCTGAGTGTGCCCCCTGCTGTGTAAAGAGGGAAGGCAGCAAAAGTTTGGGCTTCTCCTGGACCACCCTGTGGACCTCTCGGGGGCAAATCAGGTCCCTGGGAACATGGATCCTGCTTTTTTTTTGGGCTGAATAAAGGACTGGATTAAATAGGGAGGGAGGGAACAGAGGGGAGGGGTGGGGAAGAGGGGGGAGAACCAAGATGCATCATGTACAGGTACAAAATAAATGTGATGAATGTAACCATTATATGTAAAATGTACCAATACATGTTCTTGGTTTAAAAAAAAAAAGAATGAACACAAGGGCAATGTAGACTGTTTGGAAGGAACTTGTCCAACCCTCTTTATTTATGGAGGAACTTGATTGAAATCACACCTTCACCCTTTTGTCATCTAAGGGGCTCTTCCTCCTGAGAATAGGTGTGACCTGTCTCACTGGTCAACCTGGCACACTTGCTCAGCACGTGGGCCCCTGAGCCCCAGCAAGAGGGCCACCCCGGGATGCAGTCCCTGCCTGTGCTACTGTGCTATGTGGTGAGTAGCCTGCCAAGGCGTGGAGTCCATGGTTGTATCACTGGTCTGCTTGGGACTGGATACTATTTATTACTAGTAGTGAAGCTGATATTATTCTTTTTCATCTGACTTCTTGGTATGTTTCTCAGTTGCTTCTGAATTTGAATGCAGAGGTATGATAGTTACTCCTCTTCCCTGCAAGCCTCCCTCCTGGATGAGGACAAAGAGCACAGTATTTGTTACCTAAGCCTTTGATCTAAGTCACTGGCTCTGTGACCTTGAGCACAATTCACTAAGGCGCTTCTATCTCCCAGTTGCCTCATTTGTAAAAGAGTTAATGATATTAGCTCCTCAGGCAGGGTGGTCTGGAGCTCATATACAGCATTATCCAAATGTTTGTCATGACTGAACTCAACACAACTTGATCTTCCTGAAAAAAACAAACAAACAGTAAATGCTTTAGAAATACCAGAATTAGTTACTGATGAACATTTATTTCTGTTCTTTATTCTTTAATTTCTCTCTTTTCTCTTCCTTCTTGTCTCCTTTTTCATCTTGTTTTTACACTAGTTTCTCTGCTAGCATTTTCAGAAGCATAAAGCTTTAAGAGGGTTTTGAGTGCTTTTCTCCTTAATTGAAAGAGTAGTTTCAGTAGGAGAGTTTTTAGCCTTAAAGAAACTAAAAATACCAAATCATTGGAGAATAAAATAAGAGCTGATAGAATGGGGAAAAATGTACAGGATATTCCAAGCTGGGAGTGAAATGCTCAATCTAGGGAAACCTTAGGAGACAATCTTGAGAGATAAGTACATCAGCATCCGAAAGGAAGCCATTAAATTCTTAATTGCCTGTTGCTTAGAGAATGAACTCCAGGGGCGCA
>PVJO010015520.1:0-44842 GCA_004026905.1 Hystrix cristata
TTTTTTTTGTTTTTTGTTACCATTGAATTCTAGTTTCAATACACTATGATCCGATAGTATGCATGGGATGATTTCAATTCCCTTACATTTACTTAAGTATCCTTTATGGGTTAGTATGTGGTCTATTTTAGAAAACGACCCATGTGCAGCTGAGAAGAATGTGTATTCTGTAGCTGTAGGGTGAAACACTCTGTAGACATCTGCTAAATCCATTTGTTCACAGAGATGATTCAGTTCTGATATTTCTTTGTTAATTTGCTGTCTAGTTGATCTGTCTCTTTGTGAGAGTGGGGTGTTGAAGTCTCCCATTATAATTGTGTTAGTGTGTATTTGATCTTTCATGTCCCTTAATATTAGTTTTATGTATTCAGGTGCACCAATATTTGGTGTGTAAATATTAATGATTGTTATTTCTTCCTCTTGAAGCTTTCCCTTGAGAAGTATGTAGTGGCTGTCTTTATCCCTCTTGATTAGTCTTGGCTTGAAGTTTACTTTGTCTGCAATTAGGATAGCTACCCCGGCTTTTTTTTGAGTTCCTGTTGCATGGAATACTGCTTTCCATCCTTTGATTTTCAATCTATGTATTTCTTTTTGGGTTAGATGTGTCTCTTGTATGCAGCATATTGCTGGATCTTCTTTCTTGATCCATTCTGCTAGCCTGTTTCTTTTGATAGGTGAGTTGAGCCCATTTACATTGATGGTTACAGCTATTATGAGTTGACTCTTTTTTGCCATATATCTTTTCTGTAGCTGGTTCTGTGTTTCACTTTAGTTCAATTGCTTGTCTTTCCTGGTGGGATTTTTTTTAGTGTCCTTGTAAATGTTGTTAGCTCTTTCCTTCTCCAGGATGTCCTTCATGAGATTTTGTAGAGGTGGTTTGGAGGTTATAAATTTCTTCAGTTGTTCTTTGTCATGGAAGTATCTTATTTCATTGTTGAATTTGATGGATAGTTTGGCTGGGTACATCAATCTGGGTTGGAGATTTTTTTTTTCAAGGCTTGGAATACGTTGCTCCAGGCTCTCCTCGATTTTAGGGTTTGTGTGGAGAAATCTGCTGTGATTCTGATGGGTTTACTCTTATAGGTGATTTGTCTTTTTTCTCTAATAATTTTCATTATTCTGTGCTTTTGCTGAATTTCTGGAATCTTGATCATTATATGTCTTGGTAAGGGTGTATTTTGGTTATGAGTAATTGGGGTTCTATATGCCTCACTTATCTGTATATCAAGTTCTTTTCTCATGCTTGGGAAGTTTTCCATCATTACTTCTGTAAATAATCTCTCTAGATCCTTCGTACTGTCTCCTGCTGTTTCATTTACTCCTATCACTCTTATATTGTTCCTCTTTGCATCATCTTGCAGATGTTGTAGTGATTTTTCATATTCTCTAGTTATTTTCAACAGGTCTTTCTTTTCATTCTCACTGATTGCTGACCTGTCTTCTAGTTCTGAGATTCTATCTTCACTCTCGTTCATTTGGCTTCGTATACTTTCCAGCAAGTTTTTTCTTGGATATCTGTTTGGATCTGTTTCATGGGCTCCATTCCTTTGCTAAGTTGTATATTCAAATTTTCGATTGTTTTTCTTAGTTCCTCTGTTTTTTTATCTGTGTCTACCCTGAACTCACTAAGCAAATCTTTCATTATGTTGATCATCTCTTTTCTGACCTGGTCTATTACCTCTAGCCTGATGCTCTCTATTGCTGCGCCTATCTGTTTTTGAACTTCTGTTGCTATCATCTCTGAGAGTTTGGTTGGGTGACTTCTGACATCTTTGATGTCATTGTCTTCTGTGTTTATGCTGGTTGGGCTTAGGGTCTCGTGTTGCATTTTGCTTCTATGTCTGGTCATTTTCTTTGTATACATATGTACTTTACTCCTTTTAGTTTGTTCTCTGAGTTGGTTTGATATTTTCTTTGTATGAGGTTACAAAAGATAGGTAATAGCGTCCTCCTTGAGAATGTCTGTTTTTGTGGTTTCTTCTGGGTATATGTGTTTCTTGGATCTTATGACATTTAGACCTCCAGCGTTATCTTCAATGACAAGGTCATGGTTGGCTCTACTTGGTAATGGTGACTTCAGAGAGGAGAAGGGAAAAGAGAATAACAAAGCAAAAAGCTAAAAGAGGGACAATGGGAGAAGAAAGAAGGGGAAAAAACAAACATACAAAGAACCAAAAAAAAAAAAAAAAAGAAAGAAAAACAAACCAACAACAGCAAAAATAAAGTCTTGGGGGAAAAGCAGAAGACAGGGTTACCTGTGTTGAGTCCCCGACCTTATGCCTAAATGTTGATGGATCCAGACCCTGTGCCCCGCCCGTGGTTGGTGGGCGTGTGGGCGTGTCCGCAGACTGGCGCGCACCTTTCTCACCTCAGCAGGCCGTGTTCTCCTGTTTAGCAGGCTGCTCGCGCCGTCCTAGGTGTCTCACGGGAACCGGGCAGGTCCTTGCAGATGTGGGGTCCCGTTGAGCTGCCTCTCCAGCGAGCAGCGCGCCGCCCGTGGCGTGGTGGGCATGTGGGCTCATTAACATATATTCTTATTCATATCTAGAATATCTTTCTTTGCCTCTTTGATCTTGCTGGCATTTACCAATTTCTTCATTGTAAAATTTCTCTTTTTTTCCATGGGAATTAATCAGAAAGTGGAGGTACTGTCGACAACACTTGGAGATCATTCAATATTCTAATTATACTTGCTAGTTCATAAAAGTTTATCTACAAGTTGCTTGGAAAATTTTATTATTATGATGGCTCCCAAATGGTGATTTTTATAATTCTCTACATTAGATAGCACTACTTTGTAAGAATATTATCTGATTCATTCATTATTTTATCTACACAAGTATAATTCCCTAGTTTATTTGATGTTGCTAAATATTCAATGTAGTAAAATCCATCATAATTATTATTTATTTTGATACTCAGGTTATCTCAGATTTGGCAAGTATGTGTCCATGCAAGTTGAGTTCTATTAACTTTGACACATTTCCATCATTTTTGAGCATTTACTTAATTTCTATCACAATAACATGACCTAGGTTTATCTTGTACTTTGCCTATCCATTCAATGATCAATCATTTCTCTAAGAAACCTTGTTTCCTTTTCACACAGAATGGTATTTAAAAACTGAGGTCTTGTTGCTAGGTTTCTTCATGGAGTGTTGCTATTCCCAGTCTGTCTTAACAAACAAGGCCAGGAAAAATGCATACACACATGCACACAATTTATACACATATACATATACACAAATTCATAAAGATTTTTTTTTTAATTTTCATTTACTTATATGTGAATGGGTCTTAGTCGTTTTCCTCATTGCCGGCACAAAATACCCAACACGTGCAACTGAAAAGGAGGAGGTTCTTTTGGGTCAACAGTTTCAGAAATTTCAGACCGTGTTCAGATGTTCCAATAGCGAAATGCCATGGCAGAAGAGCCTGCCACGGAGGAAAGCTGCTCATGGTGTGGGGCCCGGAAGCAGAGAGTGAAGAGAGGAGCCCGGGAGCGAGATGTAACGTTTCAGATCGTGGCCCCATCCACGCCTCTAACCAAGCCCCTCCTCCTGACAGAGAGTCAGCTACCGGTACCCCCACGAGTCATTCAACCCCGAGCACAGGAGAGCTTTGGCGGTCACTCTTGACCCAAATCATAGTGCCGTACATAATGACAACTATGTGTTTATACTGATTCTTCCAATTCAAATCCAACGCAAGGTTTATTTTTGATCTCTCAATTTTATGTTTCTAAATCCCTTCTCCAATTTAGAAATCTGATTCTCTCTTTTCTTTTTTTCTATTAATTTACTCACTCTCCTGTATTTAACCAATCTCTGACTTCACCTGTACGTTGTTCTGCTCAACCATCGTTGACCACGGCGAAACAGCTGGCCACCCAGCTACTCTGTTCTTTCGGAAGTCTGTCTCCTGGGTCACCTTTCTTCTTCAATTGTGACCCTTCTGGCCTACTCTTTTGCCATCTGTCTTCCTTAAGAGAACCTTGAAACCTGCTGGACCACTGCCTCCTTTCCAGCCCCTGACCACTTTTGGGTTACGATTTCTTGAAAATGTTTAAATAAAACTTCGCTGCAAAATAAAGAATAGATGACAGAGACCAAAAGTTAAGGATAGTGCCATCTTTGTTTAACTGTCAAATAATGTGGTATTAAATTTTCAACAATCCATTTTGAGATAAATATGCTCTATATATTTCAGTTCATAATATGAATAAATATAATTTTAATACATCGATGGCAAAATATAGCAGGTTATAATGGTCAAAATCTTCCATAATGTTATGACAATCTTTAGATGCACATTTGTCTTGAGGATAAATTGATAATATTAACTAATTTTACATCCACACATCTTCTTGAAATTTGTCTCCATAAATAAAAATTAATGAATATAAACTTAGATATTTAAGAACTAAGGCAGCAAATTATATTTGGGTTTTGAGTTCTTTCTTTAAAATGATAAGTTTTTTAAAGCATTCTAAAAAATGAAACCCCAGTGTAAGATACCAAATGTGTATCTGTAAGCATTAAAGTGTGAACATTTTTAAAAGCTTGATATCATGACCCTTACCTGCAGTATCCTGATGTGGTTGTTCATTAAGAACAGTAAAGTAGCAGTATCCTGATGTAGCTGTTCACTAATTCTGTGCATTTTATTCAAAATTTATGGCAGTTTATTCTTAAATACTTTATCATTTATCTCTTGAAAATAAGGACTTTCTCTTATACAGTGATACTTAAATTAGGTGCAAGGTTTTTGAATGGACAAAATAAGTAATATGCAGTCCACTTCTAAATTATCTGATTTACCTCAGCACTCTCCTTTTGTGATTATTTTCATTTTTAAAATATGACTTAGCTTTTTAAGCCAAAATATAAATGCGTAAAAATTGTACACATGCTATTGAATGCTCTTTGTTAGCTTATCTTCCTTCCTTCTTTCCTTCCTTCCTTCTTTCCTTCCTTCTTCCTTCTTCCCTTTTCCTCTTTTACTTCTTAATCCATTAAGAATTTAAACATCACACAATGCACATAAATACCACATCTCTTAATTTATAACGCCTTTCTTATTTTCTAAACTTTCACTATATTAAAACTTTACAGAAGTTCAGGCCAATTGTTTTGCAGATTAAAATTGATTGGATTTGCCTAATTATTTTCTCACTATTAGATTCATATGTAACACCACTATAATGTATATTATTACAGGGGTTACCTTGTGTTCCTTTTAGCATCTCAGTGGGAGAAATATAATTTACCCCTTTAATGGTGAAGATTTCATTGATGACTTTTTAAAAATGGTACATGAGATCTTTTCATTCTTCATTGTACAAATACTCTGCCCTTTGTTAGTCATAAGAAATACATGGGCCAATACTATGATAATATTTGATGTTGCATTAGTTTCCCAACCTCAATGAATAGATCACCAAAACATATTACTGAATTACAGGTGAAATTATAAAAGAATTGTAGAACTTATACATAACTGTATATATTAAAATTACATATATTTAATTAGTTGTATATATTAATAATACACTTTTGCCATGAGATTAATACCATACACACACATATATGTAATACAGCTGTATATATTCTGTAGATAAAAATATTTCTTTTATATTTTGTACTTATTAGCTACTAAATATTCTGTTGTAAATAAATGTGCTTTATTCCAATGATCTATGCATAAAACTAATAAATCTTGGGTATCTCTCGCTATTTCTCTTTAGCTATAAAACAACGAATACAGTACGGGTCTTTGTTCTGTTCTGCCACAATGTATTCTATGTTTACTACTAAATAACTTTGAAACTAATTCATAGTATTCTTTATAAAGGATAACACAATTCAAATATGTTAGCTTCACAAATCCTTGTGATGCAGATCAAGCAGTTGTATCTCTTGGGCATAACAGGTATTCCTTCCTATGTACATGTTGGGATGCATGCACGCATAATTTTGAATCTGAATAAAATACATGTATTACTTTGTCTTGAATAAGCTTTTTATGGAAGGAAGGAAGGAAAGAAGGAAGGGGGGAGGAAGGAAGGGAGGAAGGAAGGAAGGAAGAAAGGGAAAGAGGGAGGAAGGAAGGGAGGAAGGAAGGGCAATTAACACCTTATAGAGGAAAGAGCACTGTAGCCTCAGATTAAGCTAGATTAAATTTCTAGTTTTGAGTCACACGGCTGTATGATCTAGGGAAGTTCTTCAATTTTTTGAACTTCAACTTCTTTATAGATAAAAAGGAATAATGCTACTTATTTTGCTTAATTGTTGTAAGCGCCAAGGGTATTTTATGTGTAGTTAGAAGCATAACATAAATGCTCAATAAATAGTATGTTTTATAATTAAAACATCCCTGAGTGGTTGTAATCAAGAGTTATAAAAGCATGAATTTAGATAAGTAAAAGGTGAAGAAATTACTAAACAAGCGGAATTTAGAAGGTATAATTAGCACCTACTTTATCAGGATTCAGAAGACATGTTATCAACGCCAAATTAATTCCACAAAATAGTTTAATCTGTAGTTAGAAATATGAAAAGCACCTATGTAGGTCTGTACTGTGTCATCTTCAAATAGGTGACTCAAATTGAAATGTTTCATGTAATCGTAGGGAATAACTCTAACATATCATCATGTATCAGATTTTGAGTGGGAAAACTGTATGTATTTCAAGTAGAATTAAATAATAAAAGATATAGGAAGTCAAATACCAAACTGGTAGTTATTTACAATAGATTTTTGCCAGCACTGCTACTAAAATTTATTTCAAATACTCTTTCATGATGGGCAAGATTACTTGGATTGTTGTAGTTAATGACAGGAAAAAAAGACTAGTAAGAAGACTCATGATAATACTATTACAAATAAACTTTACATATGCACATAGAAATTAATTCACATGTTATTCAGAATAAAGAAAATAAAGTCCGTCATCTGAAAAACAAGTTTTTCATGGTAATTAGAGATCTATCAACAAACCTACTTAACCCCCTAATGGTAAGACCACAATTTTTTGAACTTTGGTGTGAAATTCATGCATGTTACCTACAAAAATTCAAAGAAGAAGAATTTGAAGAGAAAAGATTTTATTATGTTCCGTTGTTATAAGCATTCAAAAACAGAACACTAGGTATTAAAGTGCACCATAGTAATCAAATTTTCCTGCCTGCACAAGATTTACTGAAAGAATATAGGGGAAATCTATAGGAGTAGACACATGGACAGCAGCAAGAATTGACTATACACAACAGATGAAATGGAAAGAAAAACTATTGGAAGTAGAATTGAGATAGTTAAAACTCATTGAAGAAAGTAAGTTGCAATGTGTATTAAAAATATAAATCGAATAAATTCAACATAACTCTTTTCTAAAATGTCCATTCTTGGTTTTAGTTACTTCTGTGTAGTCGATGTTGGAGACCAGCAAAGATGCCCGTTTCCAAATATGTCAGGACTGCTTCTGGGCCAGCTCGGGTATTACAGTACTGCCTCGGTTCACCAACACTTTTGTTGGTGAACAGAAGTATTTGGCAAAAATTTGCTGCCATTCACAAACTCTGCATCAGGTGACAAACAAAACTGCAGCCACCTTTCCCTAAAGAACACAAATGTGGCCATCTTCCCTGTTCTGACATGTGGTCATGACTTCCTGTAATCAAGATGGGTGTCAAAGACAGACCTGTGCACACATACTGTGAAGCTTTTTTTGTGCTTTTTAGCACATACAGTACTGTACAATATTATTCACTCCAGCATGACTCCAAAGAAAGTGTAGAGCTAGCACGGAGGTAAAAAGAAAGCACAGAGCGGTAATGAAGGTGACAAAAATGTGCGGAGCGGTAATAAAGGCAACCAGAATGTGTGAAGGAGTAAAGAAGGTGACAAGAATATACAGAGCAATAATGAGAGTAATAAGAAAGCGCAGAGCAAGAATGGTAAGAAGAAGGTTTTGAAGAAAATAACCACAGAATCAAAGAAGGATATTGTAGAAATGCATGAGGGTGGTACTCTGGTGACTGATCTGTCCTCTGAGTACAAGATGGCAAAGTCAATCATCTTGACTGTTTTGAAGAATAAAAATGCCATCAAAGGAGTGGATGTGGCAAAAGGAGAAGTAATGTTAAGCAAGTGGAGGACACAAGTGCTGGATGAGGTGGAAGAACTTTTGTTAGTGTGGTTAAATGAGAAACAGCTGGCAAATGATAGTGTAAGTGAAGCTATGATCTGTGAAAAACCTAGGAAATTGCACAGTGGTTTACTGCAAGAAAACTTCTCTACAAGATCAACAAGTGATGAATTAAGTGACAGTCACAGTATGATAAGACATGGTGAGGCTTCTAGTTCTGATAAGGCTGCTGCAGAAGCTGATGATAAGAATCTGTGGAATTCACAAAGTCAGAAGGATACATCTCTCGACAAGTGTTCAACTCTGACAAAACAGGACTTTTCTGGAAGAAGATGCTGATCAGAACCTGTGTCACACAGGAGGAAAAGGCACTGCCGGGGCCCAGCCCGTGAAAAACAGACTGGTCTTTTCGCTGTACAAATGCAAGTACTGATCTGGATTAGTCACTACTGGTGTACTGTCCCCAGACCCTTTGTGCATTCAAGGACCAAAATGTGACCAAAGGCAGAATGCCCGTCATGTGGAGGGCCATTGTGCAAGCTTGGGTCATAAGGCAATTGTTCATGGACTGGCTGCACAAAGTGTTCACAGCCACCATTAAGAAATGTCTTTCTGATAACCAAGTGCCTGAAAGGTTCCTTCTTCTGATGCATAACGCACCAAATGCCTGAAATGTCCCTTTTTCTGACACACCCTCCAGCTTTAGTGGATGATATGGAGGCTGAGTATGACCTCATAAAGGTCAAGTCTCCCCACCAACATGACACCTGTTCTGTCATGGTCAGGAATTTATCTGCAACTTCAAGAAGCTGTAAGGGAAAGTGTGGAAAATGATGGATGAACCTGCTGTAAATAGGGAGGGAGGGTGCAGAGGGGAGGGGGGGAGAGGGGGGAGAACCAAGATACATCATGTATGGGTACAGAATTAATGTAATGAATGTGACCATTGTATGTAGAATGTACCAATACATGTTCTTGGTTTAAAATTAAAAAAAAAAAAAAGAAGCTGTACACAAAGGCACTCTTCACCGGGTGTTTTAATGTCGCTGAGAAGATGTCCTTGATTCTGCAAGAGTTCTGGAAAAAACATTTCAATGTCTTCCACTGCATCAACTTCATTGATAAAGCCTGGGAAGATGCCATTTACCAGACCTTAAACTCAGCCTGAGGAAACTGGCTAGAATGTGTCACTGAACATGACTTTGAAGGGTCTGATACACCGGTGGTGAGGATATTGTGTTCATGGACAAGAGCTTGGGTCTGGACGTCAAATGTGCAGGCACAGAGGAGCTTGTTGAGGATTGTGAGAAGGAGCTGACAAGGGAAGAACTTGTTGAACTCCAGAGCAGGCAGCAGAAGGCACTTGTTGAGGCACATTCCACTGAGGAAGAGGAAGACAGAGAGGAGGTTAACAGTGATGTGGTAAAATTCACTATGGAAAAATGGAATGAATGTCAGGATCTCTTTGGGAAGCGCCACTCTAACATAACTGTATTGAACAAAGTGTTGAATCTGATGAATGATAACATGGTCCAGAGGATTATGCAGTGCAGGAAAAAACAGGCGACTTCAGGCAGAATTTTCATCAAAATCGACCCTATAGCTAAGAGACAGAGGAGAGAGGAAACCCCTGAAGGGGACCTCCCTGCATCCTAAGGGGAGGGAGACTCTCCTTCCAAACAGTGACCTCCTCCCCACCCACATTCCTGTCCTCCAGGTCAGAAGTAGCCTCAAGGAAGTTTAGTGTCCTGTCTCTTTATACTGTTCTGTACTGTACTTTGTTTCATATTTTTGTGATTTAAGAAATACATATAGTTCAGAATGGATTAACCTTATTTATATAGAACCTCATGGGAAAATTTGATTTGGTTCGTGACCAATTCAGTTTGCAACCAGAATCGTGGAATGAATTAACCACTGTACTTGTGTTGTTCTCAATCAGTATGTAAGCAGCCATATAGAAATTATTTTTAGTTGAATAATTTTACCTCCTTTGACTTAATTTCAGAAGTGCTTTATCATTATTGATTGCTGAGGAAAAATGAATCCATGATCTCTAAAGAGCATCAATGATGATAGTATGCTGCTGATTACCAAAATAATAACATTCATTAAACAAAGATTAATTTTTATGAGTTAAATGAGATAACCTCAATACATCTGGATTGTTCAATTAGTGGAACATTTTTCTGTGTCTCAATTTAAATGAAGTCCTATTATAGTTTTCACTACTGTTGGACAAATAAACTATATAGGAAATAGGCAAATTTAGTATTAATAGTATTCATTTTTCTCAAGCTGTTCATTTTTTCGGTCTTTTGTTCAAACTAAGAATTATAGAATTTTCTTTACAAAATGTAGAAAATAGGAGAAAATCAAATGCCCATGTATGTAAGGAAGATATTAGGAATCCTCAAGACAAGTAGACCACATGTTACACCATGTCAAATTAGCTAAGGTGAACCTTTTCACAGCATTTCCATTACTTTATGATCTATGTAAAACAAGAGCCATTTGTGAGGCAACTAGGACTCAAAGGGCAGGTGGGTGCACATTCTAAAGCGTGGTGTAGGGCAGCCGCTGCTGCAGTCCACATGCATTGAGGCTGATGACTGGGTTACCGTGTGGATCTGGGGCACCAGACTGACTGAAGTTCCCCCAGTTCCTGCCTGATTTATTGTTAGATTCCAAGTGGTGCTCAGTGGTGAGAGGTACTAATTTACCAGTTACGCACAGCAAAGGATTGATAGCAGTGAGAAACACACATGGGTTCCAAGCAGCTGTCATAATTCCAGGTTTCCATTATCAGTTCCTGTTGTTCCTGCTCTAATCCAGTTTGCATAATCTTTCTTCCCATCTGCCAGCTCTTCTGCCTTCAGGAATAACTCTAGATGCAGAAACAACTACTGTACATGGACCACTTAGTTTCTGTTGTTGCCTAATGTGTAGTCAGTCTTTGGTAGCAATGCCTTCTTGAATATCACTTAGAGTGACTCTCTGACCACCACTAATTATATAACTAATGCAATATAAGAGTGATGGTGCAGAGAACTTGTTCATTTTGCTTTCTGCCTTTTTTTTAAGTGACTGTAACATTGTCAGTCACGTAAGAGATTTTAAATACATAATGGTGGGATAATCTATGACTTCAATGGACAGGACTAGGAAAATGAAAGAAGTATCAGAGTATCAAGAAGGAGAGAAGAATAAACTTGTGACCAAATTATTTGTTATGGACTGTGTCGAGATGCCCCCCTCACCGAAATCTCTTGCCATCGTACAGGGGGCTTTTCACAGGTGGCTGAATCTAAAGTGTGTGGTGTTGGGATCAAGGGTGTGTGATTACTGAATCAGTCCACTGATTGGTTGGGCATAGTTCAGGCTAGGATTAAAGGTGTAAGTACTACACCCCCCTAGGGCAGGTAGCCTGCATAAGAGGGACAGAAAGAGGGCTAATGTGCTCTTGACTGCCTGCTTGCCATGGACCTTTTCTTCTCTGTGATGCCCTTTGCTGTGCCACCCTGCCTTGGAGCCACCTGACTGTGAACTGAATCCTCTGCAAACTGTGAGCCAAATAAACCTTTCCTCCTTTAACTTTAGGTGTCAAGTATCTTGCCTCAGCAAAGAGAAAAGTAACGAAGACACTATTGATACAGTGTCCTTGCTACGCAATGATGCTAACATTGATAAATATCTAAGTCTACTCAATCCAGTATTTAGTGATTAAGTAGGAATGATTGTTGAGAGCATGAAATGGAACTTCCGTAAATTTAGATGCTTAATAAGCCAAAAATGCACACCAGCTTTTAAACTTGTTTTTAAAAAATCAGAACATTGAATTAATAATCTGCGTGTGTGTTGTTTATTGACAGGTAATATTTTGAATGTACTGATTAAATAAAGTATATTATTAAACTTAATTCTCCAATTTCTTTTTCACTTCTTAAGGCAGCCTCAAGAAAATTTAAAATGAAATATTTAGATGATACATTTCTATTGGATAAGTACTTGTCTAAGCAGTTCTTCTGGAGAAGTTTCTAAAATCAATGCACGTCATAGTGGCTTCGTTTAATCAACAGGTAAAACTGATGTCTTTAAACATGATCTCATTTGATCTTCACAAGAGATCTTTAGTTAAGCTACTGTTCACTGATAAAGAGCTGGATCTATGACAGGCTAGGAACCTTGAGAAGTACATATACTGTAAAAGAAAAACTCTTTGGAACCAGCAGCAATGTGTTTTAACACCTTTTGGAATCAAATTTGCCCCAGGAAATGTAACATTACACACACACACACACACACACACACACACACACGGACATTGGTAAACATTGAGAAGCTCTCCGCATCCAGAATTCTTTAAGTAAAATCACTTTTCGACTTGGTTTTGGCTAGAATGATTTATTTCAATATCTCTCCAGCAATTGTTTTAAAATATCAAATTCTCACTGCCTTCCAGAATAACAGAAAATGTAGAGGAAAATTTGTCTTTGATTGCGTTGTAAGAGACATTCACATACTCATTTATAATCTACATGTTACAGTTTCAAAATGTTTACACATCATCCTGACAACTCCATGGATGACTTCAGAACTATGTTCAGAATATAAGCTGATCATAATGAACAAGAGAGCAATGAAAATTTTAAAAGTTTTATTTTACCTTTTTACCAAAAGCTGTGTCTAATGGTGATTAATAATTTCTTCTATATACACCCTCAAATTCATCTGTACCTCTAGAGGTGATTAATAATTTCTCCTAGACACCACTTCAACTTCCTCAGTACCTTTAGAGTTTCTTATTTTTCTTAGATGTTATTTGATTTTGCAAAAAACAGACAAATGTTTGAAATACTCTTTTTTGAGAAAAAATTTATAAATGTTTGAATTGCATTTTGAAGCTTGTTCTCAAAATCTAAATATGTCATTCTCTCTGAAGCAGGTATTGCCACAGAGAATTTTTGAAACTAGTCTTCCCACAAGATAAACAAATTTATGAACTTAAATAATATATTCTTCTAGAAATAGCATTTTATGTAAATGTTGCTTGCTGAAAATACAGAATTGTATAAGTAAAATAAAATCTCTCTCCTTCAAAAGTTTGGCTTTTTGGCAAGAGTCAGACTTTTTATAGAGGAGAAAAGTAGTATTTACTAACCTAAGCTCATATTCAGAGGCTATTTTACTCAAATAATTTATAAATTACCTTACTATTAGTTGAAAATGAATGCTCTTAATCAGATGTTCTTTTCAAGTCGGATCTATTTGTTTTATGACTTTGGAGAATATTTATTTCCAGTTTTAATTTATTATGATTCAGTTATGTCTGATAGTATAAAACAAAATGATTTAAAGAAAACATTTCTACAAATTGAATAAATGAAGTTATTTCCCCAATTTGCCTAGAATTAATCTGAATTTAAATGTTTTGTAAAAATTAAATAATCAGAAAATTTTAAGATATATTGTCTTTTTTTCTTTTTTTTTTCTTTTAAGGATATATTGTCTTACTTTTGCAGTTGGTTTGATTTTATAGACCTGAATTTGGCTTAAAATTTATAAAATATTTTAATGATTCCAAAACATATAATAGGTAATCATCACCAAGTTAATCCATTCACATCCATTTTCATAAAGTGCATGATATGCCCATTAATGGATAATACTACTCACGTTAATTTAATCAATTTATGAATGCCTATGCCTCCCAAAGCTGTAGTACCATGTAAATATATGTATGTATCTATATATACATATGAGGAGTATCACTTGGCTGTCCATCATGCACTACAAATTAATATGACTGAAACTGATTTCCAGTTTTAATCTCTTCACCCCAAGTCTTTGAATTATGAATTCTTTCGCCTTCATTTTTTTGTCAATCCACATTGCCACTCTTAGTGTAAAAAAACAAGTTGCGTGGACTTTCTATGGCAAACTCTTGAACAGGCTGCCACATTCCTTTTATTTGTACATAACTGAGTTTGTTGTTTGTATTTGGGTACCATATTAACTCTTAAACTTACACTGAAAGATGCAATTCTGGAGAGCTGAATTGTCCCATCTGACTCCCATGTGACCTGAGTCCTCTTTTGGTAAGACTAAAAGAGGACTAGATGAGTACCAAAATTGAAAGATGATTATAGCATTGCTAGGCTGATCACCAAGCTACAAAATCAAAATCAAAATCTGAATTAGAGAAGTAAATATATGACATAGACATGAATCTAGGAGTTATTACGGAAGTGTCAAGTGGCCCAGTCAAGCTACCCTTGCCTGTCAGTCCTGCTGTGGTCCATCCTCAATTAGAAGCCTGGGCTCCCTGATAGGTTCTCTTGGGTGACTGTCTAATAGCAAGCGCTGTCATTAACTCCATTACTGACAATGTCATTAACTATTTTCTGACCTGCCTCCTCCCTGACCCTTTATGGTAAATTATGTGGTATGTTTAATAACTAATGGCTTTATTCCTGTAATTTTTAGTTGGGCTGAGGAAAAATATAAGGCATGCTAATCTCAGCTTGCCTTGAAAGTATTTGTCTTTTTCTCCCTTTTCCTTCTCAGTGGTTAAATACCCTGCAGCTAATGTAAAAAAATATGCATCAAACTTTTTCCTGAAAATTATATTGCTTTTCATCTGTAATATAACTCAAAACAGAGAATGAATTTTGAACTTCTCTCATTGTTGATATAAAGAAGTTATGTTCACTTTAATTATACTTCAATTTCTCTGTTTTCTATCCCTTTGGTCCCTTGAGAAAAGTCAGGCTTCTGTGCCGAGACCTCGGCAGATTCATAAATGGCCTCTCTGCCTTCAGTCATGCTCACGGAATCCATTCCGGACCTCACAACCAGCATGATAAATAATTCTAGGAAAGTCCTCACCATCACTTTATTCCTTATGAACTCTTTAAGTGTGCATTATTATCTTTGGGGGGTCACACATTTTTTGTGTTAGTCATAATTTTCTATATTATTTGACCATAGTGGTCCTCAGCGGCCATGTGCCTTGTCATTGCCACAGGTCCTGCTGAATTCTGCTCCAGACATTCTTTCCCGCTGGTAGCCCCTCCAATTCTTCGCCCTCCAGCCAATATTCCCAACTCTCAAGCAGGCATTCATCCAAATCCCGCTGACCTCCTGGGACTCATTTCTGATGGTGCCTCCTCAAAAAAGGAATACGAGAAGCCCCTTCCCAGCTCATGCTGCATGAGATATTTTGACACGTGTCACAGAAGTGCCTGTATATTCCTGCAAATAACACTTAACCACCCTATTGTAATCTGCTTGCTTGTTAATAGAGGTGGTTAAGTGTCTTGCAAAACAATTAGCGTGATTTTTTTCCTCAGAATATATCTCAATGATCTTCATGGTACTTTAGCATATGGAAATCATTGTTCAATTCTTATTTTGTTGATTTTTGTTTGACATTTGTACATATTTTTGAGGTATAGTCTGAGGTTCTGATTCACACATACATTGGGTAGTGATCAGTATATCCATCACCTTAAACTTCTAACATTTCTTTATCGTGAATACATTCAGATTCCCTTCTGTGATATACACTGCACGTACACTATTGTTAACTATATTCATCCTGCTGTGTCTTAGAATGTTAGAATTCGTTCCTCCTGTTGAAGAAGAACCTGCTCATTACCCAACTATCTTTCTCCCCACATACCTCCCATTCTCCCCAGTCTCTGGTGAGCACTATTCTACTCTCAAGCTCTATGACATTAGAACACAAAGACTAGTACTATCATATATCCAGCAGTCTCACTACAGGGTACATATTCAATGCTTACGATTAATGCTCAGAAATATATTCCAATCTCATTTATTTCACAAGTAGAAATAATAATATAAAACATTTTTAAAATTTGTTGGTGAGATTCTCTCAGGTTTAAATTACTTTCTCCTTCTTCCTTAAGATTCTTCGTTTTTGAGCCATCAATCAGATTATTTTATATCTCTCAATGTGCAAGTCAAACATTTTATCATGAACTGTACTGTGACCATTTTATCATGAAATGTACTATGAATCAGCATTTTTTTATACTGGGATCTGGAATTACAAACAAATTATATCTCCATCTAGTATTTCAGGCTTTATTTCTATTTTATAGTCATATTCTGATCATAAAATATATAGTAGTGGTCTGTTGGAACATACACACTCAGTTATTATTTATTCATCCCTCTTACTCCTAGTACTTAGTTCAGGATCTTTCCTGTAACACTTGGTTGTAAATGATATTCTGGATTAAATCTCATTGGAATACTACTTAGTACACATACGGTTAACCATGAAGCAAAATACTATATAATAGAAGTTTTTATTATGTGTTAATCAGGCATATATTTATTCAATTATTTCTACAAATTTCCTTAAAATATGCTTGCCAGATTAACCTTTTGTTTGTTTCTGGGACTTTAAAAATGTTTATTTTAGCAATTTCCCTCAATACTCTCATTCATTTAATGGATAAGTAGAATTTTTCACACCTTTATTTTGCCACCTTGTATGTGCTCTCAATAATTCTTTTTAAGTGACCTTTAGAATTTTCTGCATTCCAAACCACTTGTCCTTTTTTTCTAGTTTGACATAAAGATGTTCTTGATATGCTCTTATTGACCTTCTGGTATCTATAGAATTTCTAGGGATGTCACCCCTCTTTATTTTTATAGATTTTTATTAAAATGTATCCAAAATTACACAAACTTACAGGCCATTACACAAGCCTACAGACCACAATACTTTGTGTCTTCTGCTTATGACAGCAAGCAATGTAAGCAACCACATAGATGCAGCATTAAGTCACAACTACATAAAGTTACTGTAGTACCTAGTGTACGTGTCACTGTTTTAAATTTGGGTTATTAGGTTCTTATTTTTAAGATATCGTTATTTCTCTGGATTCCCATTCCTCTCCCCCTTTGCCCTATTCTTGTTCCCTTGAACCCTTTGTCTATTAGCTTAGATCTAACACTTTACCTTTTTGTATCCATTGTTTGCCCTTTTCTTTTGTCTGTATTTTGCCTCATTCAAATGAAGGATACCATACGGTATTCACTAGTATGGAAATCAGTACGGAGATTTCTCAAGAGTCTGAAAGTAGACATCCCATACAACCCAGCCATTCCCCTAGTAGGTATCTTTCCTGAAGACCTAAAGACATCATACTACAGAGATACTTGCACAACAATTTTTATAGCAGCACAATTTGTAATAGCTAAATTCTGGAAAAAACATATATACCCATCAATAGATAGCTGGATAAACAAAATGTGGTATCTATACAGAGTAGAATACTATTCAGCTATAAAGAATGGCAAACTAGAGTCATTTATAGGAAAATGGATGGACCTGGAAAATGTTGAGTGATATAAACCAGACTTGCCAATTTGAATACCATATGGGATGTCACTCCTCTTGATAACTATTGTTGATTTGTGTTTTTCTCCTTTTGTTTTCCTGATCAGCCCAAGTGAAAGTTTACCAATTGTAAAAGTATTTTCGGTGAACCAGCTACTTTCATAGATTTTTGGTAGGCTTTTGTTTGTTTATTTGTTTTCTGTTTTATTGATTTCTACACTGAAACTTTTCTAAATTTCCTGTATTCTGTTTACTCTCTATTGTCATTATTCTACATTTCTTCCATATTAAAAATACAAGTGGAAGTCGTTCATGGGAAACCATTTTTCTCTCAAATTGACGCATTTTGTGCTTTGCAGTTCTCTCTGAATAGCGGCATACTACAAATTTTGATATGTAATTTTTTTTTCATTTTCTTTCAATCTAAAAGCTTCAAATATCGCTTTGGATTTCTTCTTTGAACCATGGTTTAATTTGAAGCATGCTAGGTGGCTGCCAACTCCTCAGTTGTTTTCTACATATCTTTATGTAATTGATTCCTATCTTAATTCCATTGGAACAGAGAACAGACTTGGAAGCGATGTAAGTTCATTGAGACTTGTTTTAAACCCAGCATATGGCCAATCTTTGTAAACATTTCATGTGCACTTGAAAAGAATGTGCATTCTGCTGTCACTGGGCAGCGTTCCACAGCTGTCATTCAGGACACGCTGGTCTCCAAAGCTGCTCGAATTCTCTGCATACTAACTGATTTGTTTGTCTAACAGTCATTCAGTATTGAGATGAGAATATTGAAATCACTATCAGATGCTTCCTGCGTTCTGTAGCTCTATTATTAAATGTATAAATGTTTATCATTGTTCTATTCACTTGATAGATTTACTCCTTCCTCATTATGAAACGATCCTCCTTATTCCTTTTAAAATTCTTGTCTAAAACCTTCATCTTTTATTAATGTAGTTATGCTAGGTTTCTTCTGATTAATACTAACATGATATATCTTTGCTTATCATTTTATCTTTAACCTACTAATATCTTTATATTAAAAATGAGTTTTTTGAAGACAATTCATAGGTAGATCTAATATTTGATCCAATGTGATTTTCTAATTTTTAAATTGAGGTATCCAGATATTTCATTTGATTATTAGAATGATTAAATTTAAATATGCCATCTTATTATTTGTTTTATATATGCCCTGTTTTTCTTTCTTACTTTTTACTTCTATCTTCTTTTAGAAGTCAATACTAAAAGAAAACTCATCAAACTACAATTATATATCTAATAAAAACACCTTTCAAAATTGAGGATAAATGAAGACTTCTTAAATAATTAAAAGTTAGAGATTTTATCAGAGAACTTCATTATAAAAAACATAAAAGTTTTTCCATACAGAAAGGAGATGATAGGTAATATAATTTAGATTTGCAAAAGGAATTTAAAATATTAAAATATTGAATATCTGAGTAAATACACTAATTTTCTTCCTTAAATTTCTTGAAGGCAACTATATCTAAATTTCAAAAGTATATCACTCCATCTAGGGGCTTATAACATACTGAGATGTAAAATATGTGACATTGAGATTAACAGTGAAGGAATAAGTGAAATTATTTTTTGCAAAGTTGCTTACCTTTTTGGAGAAGAGTGAAATAGGAATTCTAAGTCTACAGTGTATAGATAAGCTCCCCAACCCAGAAACTACCATTAAAAACAATACAGGAAAAATACAGACATTTCACAAAGAATACTAGAAAGTGATAAAGGTGTTGGGCAGCATTTAGTTTTGGGGAAATGACTATTAAAATTACCATGGGATTCAGTATTAACTCTTGTTGCAGTATGAAATTTAAAACACTGAAAAGAGGAATTTTTCTTGAAAGATGAAGTAACAGGAAATGTATTATACCAGCCCATGGGAAATGACTAAGAAACAAGACAGAACAGTAAAACAATAGTTTTCAAGACAGTAAACTCGGTGCATCAAAGGACAGTGATCAGTGAGAGAAGGGAAATAAATAAGGTGAGCTCTGTAACTGCTAAGGCTGACTAACTGCAGAAGTTCCCTGGCCTAGACTCAGGGAGGGTCAAATCGGAAAGAGCAGGCAAGTCACCCACAGTTGAGAAAATACAGAGAAGCCCTCCCTGGTGGCTCTATCAAGAGCATGAATGAAAGAAAGGTAAAAGACTTCGAGTAACCTAATGTCCCTATAATTGGAAGACTCAGAGGAAAGGAGGGTTTAAATAAGATGTGTCCAAAGGGAGACAGTTATTTTAATATTAAAGAAATCTGAGCATTTTTAGAATAGAGTAGAAGAAACATTTTTAGAGCAGCACTTTAGAGTTTCAATTTCTTAAATAAAAAATATTGTGGATTAACTATTTTTAAGTGTATCACTTGTGTAAATTAATGTGTCTATAGAACTCGTAAATACAACATTCCCTTAAATATTCAGCTTTGTAACCTTAGTTCTGTGAAGAAGGATTTTTTCATCAAAAGTAAATACTAAGTCAAATAATGATACATTCTGAAGGGTATGAACAAATTGATGAAGTTTTAATGATGTTTTGTATTTGTTCATGTCCAGGTAATCATTTCCACGTTTGTTAGTGTTAGAATTACTTATCTCAAACTACTACCAGTGGAGGAAAAATGATTCCTTTTTGTGTTACCAAGATCATCATCTTCTGCAGACAGGAATATAATAACTACAAATCTAAATCAATAACAGTAAGCACCATGACAAAGAGAATTATGAAATAGTGAAACTCCTTACAATTGCTAAATGCTAATTTTATTCAAAAGGTATGCAGAAATCCATATTTTGATAAATAAAGTACACTGTTACTTCTTTCAAGGAGAACTTGAATTTATGTTACTATGAGTACCAAATTTTGTACTTTTCAGTGCTGTGGAGCGGCCTTCCTGATCTCATATACAAGAGATCTCATATACAGTCAATCTTGCATTGATTGATGTATCTGTTTTGTTATTTAAAATGAAATGATTTTCAAGTTTTGTGATATTCAGATAGTGCAATTTATTTTCCAAACGTCATTTCTCCAAATTAGTCAGTGTAAGCAAAATCTTGCTTCAGTGTTGACATATTTAATTATCTGTTCTGTGTTCATATTGATGCATTTCAAGTGGGTTATGGCTGCTCCTAGAAAACCAGGCTAAGTGTACAGTATTTACAAGCTAAATGATCAAAGTAGGTTAAATCATCTCAAAACTTAGCCCAAATGAACTTGCACATTGGTTTCAGATTCTAACCCAGATAGTATATCTTCCGAGCATTCTCAGTTTAATCTTTCCCCTCCATCTTCAGTTCCGAATAGTATTACTAGAAGTCTATATTCTTTTTATTTCTTTTTCAATGCATGCTAATAATAGAGAATGGCGAGGTGCAATTTGGGAATTTGGGACACCCATTCAATATATCTAGATTGTTTTTAATCTCATTATCACTCTCTCTCTCTCGTTCCTCAACATTTCTCCTGATCTTCCCCATCTCCCAGAGCCTACATTTTAATTTCTTGTCTTCTCTTCTATATTTTATTTGTCAGTTTTTTTCATATTGGAGAAGACATGTGATATTTAACTTTCTAAGTCTGGTTTATTTTTCTTAATATGATGATTTCGAGTTCCACACATTTTCCTGCAAATGATATTATTTCATCTCTTTTTGTGCCTGAATAATATCACATTATTTATATATACCACATTTTCTTTGTCAGTTCCTCTGTTGGCATGCATTTAGTTGTTCCCAGAGCTCAGCTATTGTGAATTGCTCCACTGTAAATATAGGCATGCAGGAATCAGTATACCATGCTGTCTGTAATTCTTCAGGAATATAACCAAAAGAGATATAGGCAGATCAAATGTTATATCCATTTTTAGTTTTTGAGAAATCTCTGTGCTGCTTTCTGCAGAAATTCTTTTCCAGAACCCAATCAATCCAAATTCAAATTTTGCCTTTGATTGATTTTTCTTCTTGTTTTCCTCTTCTTTTTAGCTCATCCTAACTTTTGTCCTTATATTATATTGGGTTTGTCCTCTACTCTAGGAAGTAATTACTAGCAAGCATGTATTTTCATCAAGTGAAGAAATAATTACTCTTAGAAGACAAAGAATGATTTGACATTTCTTATTTTGCCAAATCATACACTGAAGTTTGTTCATGAGTAGTAATACTGTACCCCAACAGACCTTATGCATTTACACAGATAAGTAGGTCAGTATAGGTGGAAGAAAACCTAGAAAGGTTTTAAAATATCCTAACACCATCTCCTTATCTTTGATGTAATCTTTTACTACATCTTTCTCATTTCAATATTTTTTCACAGATTTAAAATGCGCAAAATAAAATGCAATAATAAGAAAGTGCTCACAGTTGAGAAAATGTGCTTCATGGCTGACAAATTAGATACTAAATTCCAAAATAATTGCCAATAATTCTGAGTATAACTGAATTAGGGACTATGAGTAATAATGACACCAATATAAAATATTTCATTATTTTTCTATTATTTGTAGATATTTAAAATGCATTCTTATCTAATTTCCATGAATAATAGTTTCAAATAGTTTCTTTTTGCAAATGCAAAAAGAAGTAAACATAATTAATATTTTTACTTGACTCTTTAGAGAAGAAACCTATGACTGAATTCCAAGCATCACTTGTTCTTCTTTCTACTATAAAATTCTGGTTAAAAGTTGATTATGAATATATTGTTTTCATTTTATTAGCTGGAAGCTTGAAACCATTGCAGAAAAATAGAAAGGGAATATTATACTGTTATTCTCAAAATCAGAAAGTCATATGTCGACATTCTATGTTTTTACAATGGAAGTTTCTCTTATTGTTTTATTTTGTGGTATCTTTTTCTATTTCTTTTCTTGGTTTATCAAAAATTGGTTAATCAGTTTGCTTAGAAAGATGGACAAATAAACTGGTCTAGAAGGCACATACCTGTTGAAAAGTAATGGTTAATACTTTATATTAAAAGATAGGAACTGCACATTACAAGATCAACTTAGCCCAAGACCTTTGCCTGGGCACCTTTAGGCTCCATTGGATAGTACATGCTAACAGGATTAGAACTTTGGTCACATGGTTCAGCCATGGTCAGGTCAGGCCTCTGGACAATCAGCCATGTTTAAGTGAACAGGTCTAGGTTAAAAATAACTCTGGACAGTAAGGATCAAGTGAGCTTCCCTGGTTGGCAATACTCCAAACATAGTGCATTTTCATGCATAATGTCTGGAAGATATAACAATGTTCATGTGACTTCATTAAGAATAGACAACTGAAATATTCACTTTATCTCTGCTGGAAATTGTTTCTGTGTGCCTTTTCCCATTATGGTCTTAAAATGTACCTTTTTGTTATAGTAACCCCTAACAATAAGTATAGCAGCTTTATGGGTTCTGGGAGTCTTTCTCATGCATTATTGATTTGGAGGGTGACCTTGGGGGCCTCTTTCCATGCAATAAGGGTAAGTATAAAAAATACGTGTCCTATATTGTGTGTAAACCTGGACAGATGCCTGTGACAATGCCACATTTCACAAACCAATCTTTGAGTAAATGTGCAATTCCATTCTAAATCCAAAGAAATGAATAACAGTGTCCTTCAGGAGAATATATTAAAACATAAATATTATTTATATTAGAAAAATAAATTATATTTTATCATATTTTCAGTATTTTCCGAAAATTGGGCAAGACATTTATAAAATTTTAGTACATTGTTGAATTTATGCATTTTAAACTTTTATTTATCAAAGCAGAGGTATGCAATTAGACCTTGAGAGGAAGAGTATCAGAATTCAAAATGACTCAAACATACATGGCCACCTGATTTTTTTTTTTTGTGACCATCTGATTTTTGACAAAGATGACACTGCAGATAATAAGGAAATAATAGTCTATTCAATACATATTCGGTAAATTGAATATAAACATAAATTTTTTTCTTGACCCCTCGTATAAATTATAAATGAATTATAAATTATAAATCAATTTTGAATGGAATGCAACTATAAATGTGGAAGCTAATAAAGCATTTAGAAGAAACAAAAAATTATCATACATGTGATAAATATTTCTTAACTAGAAAACAAACGTAAAGAAAATGTTCATAAATTTGCTCCCATTATAACTCAAAGTATGTGTTTATCAGAAGACAGCATTCAAGAATTAAGGGAAAAGTCAGGTGTGGTGAGCACCTCTAAAACTCAGGGACAATAAGGCAGGAGAATTGCCATTTCAGTCCTGCCTTGCCGATGCTGGGAGATCTCATCACAAAATTGTTTTTAAAAGGGGAGTGAACAGTACTTAATACATACTATTTACATATATATCTCTGGACATCTGTATAACCATCTCCTCAGGAGAAAAGGTTCTAATATGGAATTATTTGGTCAGAGAGACTTCACTTTTATAGATTGGGATATTTCACCCAGTTTTCTATGAGACAGGTTCCATAAATATGTAACAGTGGTGGATAAGTAATGTTTTTGCCACAATTGGCCAAATCCAGAGCAAAATTTAAAGAGGTCGTATGTATAAATGATTTCATACTGTTTAAATTTACATTTGTCATTGCTTTTGAGCACTGATTCTTATTAGAGAATAAAAATCTCAAATTAATAATTGCAAATACTCTATAAGAAGTAGAAAAAGTATAGTTTTTAAAAAATGCAAAATAAATGGTTCTGCACTGAAGCACAGGCAGATTTCTGGATCCCACCAGTTCTTAGAGACCATGCCATGCTATCACTAGGTACTGGGGATTGAGTAGGTACTGGGGATTGAGTAGGTACTGGGGATTGAACCCGGTCCTCACACTGAGCTACCTTCTCAGTTCTTTTTATTTTTCATTTTAAGAAAGGATCTTGCTGAATCAATAAATTGCCCAGGCTGGGCTCAAGCTTGAAATCCTTGTGCCTCAGCCTCCAAGTGTGCTGGGATCATAGGCATGTGCCGCCACACACAGCTCCTTTGGATCTTAAGTGTCCCTCAAAGGCCTATGTGTTAAAGGCTTGGTCTCCAGCTAGGGGCGCTATTGGAAGCTGGTGATGTTACAGATCTGGAATCCTTGTGATCTCTGCCAGAAGAATTAGCAAAGACTTAAAATCAGCATAAAAAGCTCTGTCCTTGCGCTTGAGCACAAGAGGTGGCCATGTGGAAGAGCTGGGAAGCAGTGTCCAGTAACCTCCATAAATGCGAGTCCCTTTTTTCTGTCAGTCAGATGCCGGACAGGTAAGCGTGACACCTGCATGATAGCTCATCATCCTACTTCGTATCTGCATGTCTCATTAACGTCTTAAGTCTCCTCCTGGGGATGTGCTTTTACTATAATAAGGAAGACAAGTTTACTTTGGGGTGAGGGTTTCTGTTTGGGTTCATGCTGGAGCTCGGGGAGCTCCTCAGCTCCCTTTTTGGGCTGAACAGGGGCTTAGATTTGAAAGCATCGAAGGATAGACTCTCAAGCTGCAGTAAACTAGATTATTACAGCTACAACCTAACAGTTTGCATAAAGACGGCCATTCCCTGTCCCATTGGCACCTTTAAGAGGTGGGGGCCTAGTGACGGAAGTGAGGCCATTGTGAGGCGGGTGGAGGGGAGCGTGGGACCCTGGCCCCTTCCCTGCATGGCAGCTTCCCAGCTGCCCTGAGGTGAGCAGCTGGGCTCCACTCGGCTCTCCTCACCATGATTTTTGCCTGCCCGCAGGCCAAGCGGGGGGAAAAAGAAGAGAAAAGGAGATAAAGTGAGTGTAAAAATGTTTTAAAAATTTGACCCATAAAATCAAAACCCTCAGTAAATTCTAAGGAGAATTAAAGAAAAAAGGAAAACACCATGACATATCATAGACTACTGAAAACAAACGTAGGTAATAGATGTTTAAATCAGCCAGAATTAGGGATGTAATTCAATAGAATAATAGAATCAGGAGTCAGTGTGGGTTTGTTTTGTTCCCGCTGTTACGCTCACAAGTCTCCAGCATCCGGCTGCTCTTCCCTGTGCTTAGAGCCGAGCTTGTTGCACTGTGTGGGGTCTCTCAGCTTTGCTGCTCCACATCCTTCAGCGGGTCCTGTACACCTGTGCTGCGGAGTGCTTCCTTCCCAAGGAGCAGGCCGTTTTCATTGTCTTCTGAGCTGTTTGTGGCACAGGCACAGTGGGCTGTCCTTGTCCCGGGGGGCCTCCACACTACGCATGTGCTGTGGTGTGCACTTGGCCCTCAGCCACCACGGGGTGACTTGCACATGAGTTCTGGCTAGTGTCTTGGCCAGTGTTTCCTGCGGATGCAGAACTGAGCCCGCTAGAGTGCGTGTCCTCTCCTGGTGTGGGAGGCTGTGGAGTTTACTCCCTTTCCGAACTCCGTCTCTGCTTCTGTGCTGAATGTCAGGGTGTGAGAGGTTGCTCTCACCCAAAGACCGAGAGTTTTGCTTCTTTTTCTTTCCCAGAATTAGTTTTTTAATGGTCTGTAGGGGTTGAGTGATTGCAGCTGATACCCCAGAGTTTTAAGACTTACGCTTCACTGCAGATCAAGGCAACTTGGCAGAGCTTTGCGTCTGTGCTCCCGCGACAGTTGCTGGGCCTCCTCCATCGCCGTGCTCCTGGAAGAGCCCCCCCCCCCGGTCTCCTTCTGTCCCCCATTCTTTCTCCTGAGTCCTGCGCAAAAGGACTGTACATGAATATAAAGCTGCAACCGGTCTGGGATTCTAGTTACTCCTTTAGTTCCTTTACTAGTATGTATTTTCAAAACATAATAATTACATTCCTCTTGGAGAACTGATACATACGCATCTCATCTTAATCATTTTTCCTTTGCCTTCCTCTTCTCCATCCTTAGTTCCCTTTCATCGCCACCCTCTACCTTCCTATTTTCTATCATCTATATTTTATTTTGCTCTTTAAGTCACGCCGTCGCTATTCTAACCTGACCTGTTAGCCCACACCTGTTTCTTCATAATTTATTACAGTTTTGACCACTTTCTTCTTCCTCGTTTGTGTGGCATTCACATCATCTATTCTCTGACTGAGGGCAAAGCGTCCAATCCCCGTGTGCCACCTGTTACTGGCAGGAGGTTGCTTCTCTCTATAATTCAGTTCACTGGGTTGGCTTGTGACTTTAGTTGTTTTGGGGGCTCCATAAAAAGTTGTAATTTTACAGATTTGAGTTTTTCTTTCTTTACAACTTTGAAAGTGATGTTATCTTTGAAAGTGATGCATCCCAAGAAGAACCACCGCGGTATTTTTTTACTTACTGTAGATTAAGAAGCAATCTGTTGAGGTGTGGTACAATCAAGAAGTATAAACTCCCCATGTGTCTATTCATGCCCTCTTGTTGTTGCTAGAATTAAAGGATTTTATTTTTAAAAAAGAAGAAAAAGATGACTGTGTACCTGTTCTAATTTTATTGTAAACCAGATTACCTGGCCTTAAACTATGGTACATCTCAAGGCTGATTTAGAGTAGTGAGCTTATCATTTTTTAAACTTTAATGAGTAGAAATGTCAACTCCTATTTAATCACTTGTTTTTGTGATGACATGAAATAGTAAGGACAAAACAAACCAAAAAATGCCCTGATATTTCTTCTGCTGCTCACTTTGTTTCTGGCACAACTTTTAGGTTGGAATCAGTGTTTATTCCTTCTCTGTCCCCACAGTGTGTGTAGACACTCAGAGTATCACACTCTGTGTGCTTCTCTTTTCAGTTGTGTAGTCTCTGGAATGTTGAAAATGACTGTATTCACATTGGCCTTCTCAGACATTAGAACTAACTGCTCAGTTTTTGCTTGTCAGAGATGTTTAGTTTTTTAATAGGACAATGGATAGGAAAAGCTAAATCATACTACCACCTTTCTCTCATGAAAGAACAAAATGTCTGGCTTATGGTAAACAGTTAATAATGAAGGAATGAAGAGTTTCTGATTATGATGGGTAATTGAGATCCACGCATCTTAAAATCAATGACTTTCTCCACCATCCCCAGATGTTATGCATAGCTAGGCGCTACTCTCAAATTAATGTTGAACTTTTTTCCCTTTCTGGTTTCTTTAGTGAGGAACTGGGAGAGGATATATTAGAGATCATTACCTTCACAGAATTTATTATTCAAACTCGTCTATTTTTAACTAAAAATTGTATAGTTTATTCTGACTTTTAAACCAAATTCAAATGCTTTTCAATTAGCTTTGTGTTTCCGATAACCTATGGCCACATAGTCCTCTTCTGTAATTTACAAAATGCACGATAAGAAGATCATGTACTCTTCCTCCTTGAAATTCATGTGATAATGTTACATCTCCTGTTAGCCTTCTTTTTTTCAGGGTTGAATGAGATTATAAATAGAAATTATTTGCCCATTCCTAAACTGTGTAAGTATTCATTATGTATCTGATTCTCTGTCTAAATTGCGGGTCCCTATCAACTGTATGAGGTTTTTTAATTACTTTGTTTGCTCAAAAACTACCATGTAGTACATACTTTCTAATTGTTGAAAAAATAAATTAAATACTGGTAATATAAGGGCTGCTATAATAATAAGATACTATGCAGATAACTTTGTAACTCATTTGAAATTTCTTATCAAACTTGATATATAATCATGCTGTGCAAATCTATACATATGGCTATTTAAATAGAAGTAACTGGTCCCCATTTCCTTGAATATCTGTACTCCAGTTCCTACGTAATTTATGAAACTTTACTTGAATTTCCTTGTGCATATAAAATAGGAATAGTATTTATATTATATATGACAAATTTATAATATATAATTTATAATGTACATGAATTAAATATAAATATATTCTCCTTATTATATACACAAAAATAGGTATCATTGTGCTTTTGATCTTGATATTGTAATTCCTAGAATAGGCTTGCTGTAGAATACTTTTTACATGTTTTGATTCTTTTCACTTTTTCTTAAAGCACTGTAGTGAGAAAGTTTGTGCAGTACACATTCTTTTTAGAAAGACTGTCAAACTTTACATAGTAAGTACATTTTTATCATGTTTAATTTAGTGAATTTAAATAGTCCCAAAGAAATATGAAGCTATTAGTATTATTAAGTAAGCTAAATGGTAATTTAACCTAAACATAAAATAGTGCACATTTAATGTAAAACATTTATTTTTATTAGCACATTAATTATACAGTATATTGGTTTTCATTGTGACATTTCCGAACATGTACCTAGCATCCTTCCATCGTATTCTCCCCCCATTACCTATTTTAACCTCCTCTGCCCCCTACTTTCAAGTCATCCTACCCTCAGATTCCACATGCTGTACTTGTCTTTTGGGGTTTGGCTTATTTTGCTTAACATGCTGATTTCTAGTTCCATCCCTTTTTTTGCAAAAGAAATAATTTCATTTTTCTTTATGGCTGAATAAAATTCCATACACCACATTTTCTTCATCTACTTATCCATTCATGGGCACCTAGCCTGATTCCACAACCCTACTACTGCGAACAGTACCACAATAAACACGAATATTCAAGTACCTCCACACTGACTTTGGTTCCTTCAGGTACATTCCAAGGAGCGATGTAGCTGGATCATATGGTAGTTCTGTCTTTAGGTTTTTGGGAGACCCTCCATTCTGGTTTCCATAGTGACTGTAGTAATTTGCATTCCTACCAACATTTTATATTCCCACATTCTTTCTAGCATTCATTATTATTTGTATTCTTAGAGATGGCCTTTCTGACTGGGGTGAGATGGAATCTTATGTGGTTTTTATGCACTTCCCTAATGGCTAATGATGGCAAGCATCTTTTAATATATTTGTCATCTATACTTCCTTTGAAAAGTCTCTGTTCTTTTCATCTGCCCATTTACTAGACTGGATTACTTGTTTTTTTGCTATCAAGTTATCTATATATTCTAATTATTAAACTACTTTTGGAAGAGTAGCTGGCAAATATTTTCTCCTATTCTGTAAGCTGTCTCTTTACTCTGTTAGTTGTTACCTATAGTAAGCAAATTTTGATTTGATGCAATTTTACTTGTCAACTCTTGCTGTTATTTCTTGAAATATTAGAATACTATTCAGGAAGTCATTCATTTACCCAATATGTTGAAGTTTTTCAGCTGTTTTCCTTTAGTAGCTTCACAATTTGGTGTCTTAACAGTATTAGCATTTTCAATGAACCAAGGGAAGCAAGAATAAAATCATGTCTTTCTTAAACTCTTATTCATCCTTCAGGTTTTAGTTTATGTTTTTAATATTTCCAGAGATAATTCAGAGGTCTTCTGGGCAAGCCCCACTAATTCTGCTAGCTACTCTCAAGATACTCTGTTTTCCTAGAGTAAGTGATGAATGAAGTTGGAATCTTCTTCCTTTTTCCTTATTAAAGTTTAAGATTTGTAAGACAAGTAGACATTTTGGTCCTACTTATCCCTTGTTTTTCAGTCATTAGCATTATATCTGAGACACAGTAGGTCAGCACCAATGCATTTATTCAAGAGATATATGTTGATTTTAAAAGTAATTTTAAGTAGAAATAAGTTCACATTTTCTATTTTAAATAGTACCTATGGGATGATACTATTTCATCCTAATACTAAAAAATATCATTCTTTGTTCTAAGGCCATGTTGCTACTACTAATTTCCTTTATTGAACTTGTCCTTCATTCCAAGTTCCACAAGGAAGGAATGCGCTGGTTGGTACTAAAAATTTACTTTAAAAATATATTTATATTGAATATATTTTAAAATATACTTATATTTTTAAAATTTATATTTTAAAATATATTCATATTCTAAAATATATTTATATTGAAATGTTGCTGTGTTTTTAAAGGCATTTAACATTTTCCTTGTGGGATGGAGACAGTTATAAAGAATTACTATCCACAGACGAATTGAGTCTACTTACATGGTATGTTGATTTAAAAATTAAATTAATATGACTTGGTTTAGTAGGATGATATACATGAGAATATTGTTTGAGAATGAACAAAAAAGCATAACCCACATCAGAAGATAAATATGGAAGTACAGAAGTAATAGAAACCTAAAAGTAGCCCCTTCTTAATATTTTTCATATTTTCTCATAAATTCAGTGTATTTTTGCTGCTGTTCCCCCAAAATATTTTAATAATGGTATAATTTGAGTATCAGTATAATTCTTTAAGTTAGTATGGTTTCATATCACTTCAAGGTAATTAGTTAAGGCTATGTTGGTGGTGTTAATAGTGCTAAAAATGAACGTTCATTTTTGCCCTTTATTAGACAAAAATTAAAATATTTATAAATACATGCAAATATATAATATTTTCAAGCATTTGGTTAAATCAACCACTGGAAATTACTTGTAAAATCTATTGTCAATTTACTTAGTTTTTAAAATTATTTTTATCTATAGCATTAATATCATAATACTTACAAAAGAAGAAGCTCTAGATAAGGCAGTTCATTTTCTCTGAAAGCAAATTGTATTTTGCTCTAAAAACGTGACAGCAATATGGTTCTAATTACCTCCTATATTGTGGAGAGTGGCAGCCATCCAACATGCTGCACTTTTTATCCTAAAAGAATATAATCAAATAAATAGTAAATGAAGCTTTTGTTGACCCTTGGATATGTAAATTCAGCATGCCTATTTAACAAGTTATTTTGTCATCTTGATGAGTGGAAACATTGATTTGCAAGACTAATTATGCTCACTATTTTTAGAACAGAGAGTTTAGTAGTATGTAGGTCTGTCGTACATTGGAAATGGACAGGCAGGTTCCCTGCAGGTCAGGCCACCTCGGAAGATACCTGGATGTTTACATAAAACTCATCTTGGTAGAGGAGGTGAAGTTTATAATTCAGTAATTCACTGTGGGACCATTTGCATTCTAAAGGCAATTGGATCTGTCTGCTTAGACACTTCTCAAATGTCAATAAGGATCTGCATGTGTAAATAGACTACTAATTACTAATATATTTTTTGTGGTAAAATAAGTTCAGACCTTTATTAGTTCTCTGAAAAGCACAGCACGAAAATTTTCTTTTGTTGACCTAATAAAACGTTTTCTGAGTAAATTGAGATACAATGAACATGTGCCAAACAAATCTTTTTTAGCTCTAGGGCTTCACTGAGACTTCCAAGAGAGAAGTTCGTTTAGGTTTTGGAATTACCCAAAGAAATATAGAAACAATGACATTTTCCAAAGAAGAAGTATATAACTACTTTAACAGAAAAATGTTAGGTTTCTGCTTTTGAACTACAGTGAAATTCAGAATTTTCATGGAATGCAGGAATACATTTTCTGGACAGATTTTTGAAGAAGTGCTTTCTTTTAAGCACATTGGGATAGAAACCTGTGAGTTTTCACTTGGTGACAAGAAAAAGTGGAAAATACACACAGCATAGAAATGTGTGAGGAAGTCTCATGCTTGTGGCTATCAGGGTACGCTTGGGGTACCACCTTTATTATATAATACAGAATAGAGTCTCCTTTCACTGTCCCTTACCACGAAGTGTGTCAACAGATGTATACAAGGCACTAAGTGGGACTATCTTCCTATAGATAATTCTGCTCACGGGCACATAAAGCTGTTCACACGAGCTCTTTCCCCAGAAATCAATTTGCTTTCATGATACTTGCTATAGTTCTACTGGAGAAGATGCCAAATCATGAAAGGAATTATATGCCCATGTTAGCACTTGCAGAGGTCTTTAGAGACTAAACAGCAAGGCAAATTGTGGAGTTCGCAGTAATATTCTTGCTAGTTGCAATGGCTATATATATATTTGCAAAAGTCAAATCTGCACCATTTATATTAAGCTATAATGTTAAATCTTTATCATCCATCTCTTTTGCTTCTCTAGTGTTGGAATATATGTCGATAGTTAGCCACCAAATTAAGGTCACATTTACAGAAGCAAAATTCTAGTTTAACAGCATTTTTGCCTTTTTTTTTTTTTTTAGTTTTCCCATCGTCAATACTACTTAAAATCCTCCTTTACCTGTACTTTTCAAAGGATGAACCTTGTGCTGAAGATCAATTTCATGGGCCAGATACAATGTTAGGAACATCACACACGTCATTTGCTCTGCTCTGCACAACCGTCCTATGAGGGTGGATATTGTCTTCACTTCCTAGAAATGGAGAATTACAGGTGTTAGTAACTCAGTCTGTCTGATCTAACATCTAGAGAGCCAGCTGCAGAGCTTATGTGCAAACACAATCTGTCTGGTGTCAAGTCTGTTTCTATTTCAAAACATGACGATTTTAATAACTGAGGAGAATTTGGTCACTCAGGAGAATTATTTGTTTGGTGTCTCTAAAACAACTCTTTTAACTCTGTATCAACTGATATTTAAAGATTACTAATAATGGCGAAATTCAATCAGTTTATTTTGTGAAAATATCTATAGTTGTTCAGTCCAGCATTTTAGAAACTGGCCACAGGCGAACAAGTGACCACCAAAATTGAAATCAAACTAAAAATTTCTCAATCTTATCAACCACATTTCAAGTGTCCAGTGGCCATATGTGGCTATCACATTGGACAGCAAGATTGTAAAATATTTTCAAAACATAAAAATCATCTTGCTGGACAGTGTTGGTTGGTGGTCTGTGTGCGTGTGTGTACAGAGAGAGAGAGAGACAGACAGACAGACAGGGACAGACATGCTTTTTCAATTAGGATGGGATTACATTTTGATGTTTCAACATCATAAGTTGAAAATACATTTAAGATATCTGGTCACCAAGCGTCACAACCAAGGTAGCATCTAGCATACCTTAAATGTGCTCACAGCACAGCGTTAGTCTAATTGGGAAAAATCATCTCACACAGAACCTATTTAATAATATCATATAGGGTTACATGTTTCATGTGGCTGATTAGGAGCTATGGCTTGCTGCTGCTGCCCATCATTGCAAGAGAAGATATATCTCCACCCAAGGAAAAGACGAAAATTCAAAGCTTGAAATGTGGTCTCTACTGAATGTATATCTATCACTTTCATACCATCATAAAGTTGAAAAATCATAAATCAAATCATCGTAAGTCAAAGACTGTCTGTACATACATGCACACATGTACATATTCATAAATATCTATATGTATGTACATATATTCTTCTAAATTTATTCACACACAAATGTTAGTATATTAAAACAAATTCCCAAAAACCTATTATGGACAAGATCTAAAAACTCTTACATCTAGTTTATCAATTAAAAACCTCCCTCCTCATGTGATGAATTTTAAAGAACCTTCTAGTACCTCTATGGCTTGAGAGTACAGTATGAAGATGGTTGCTCTGGGGTAATTACCTTCATCATTAATATAACAGTTATATATAATTATAGATATCAGAGGTAGAATGGATTTCAAAATCATCTCATTCAGTCACTATTTTGCAAGAGGAAACTGAAGTCATTATTATCCTTCAAACTTAAGAGCTTGCTTCTTTTTCCTGTTTGCGCATTTTAAATTTCCATTTGCTACACATGGAAGAGAAAAATAGGCTAGAGTTCTTTAAATGAAATCCATGAACTGAGCTAAGGAAACGGGAAGTGCATATATTGTTTTCACCATTTGTCATACATGATCAAGGATCCATGGGTCTACACAGATTTCATGAAAAATCCCAAAGCACTTAGTAATACTCCAAATGATAACAATTATCACTCAAAAAAGTATGTGTAACTTAAGTTTCCCACAGAATGACTGGACTTCGGACTTTGAAAGATTTACCTGATAGTACGTAAGGAGTTCAAATATAAAATGGGCAACCATCAGAGTTGATCATAAAGTATTTCACCCTTTGAACCCTTATGTGACTTTGAAACACCACATTTAGTTGGAATAAACATTTGCATATTTGATAAAGAGACTACACATTTTGTTTCAAATACTGTAGATTAAATGTGGTTAACAGAAATAAAAAGAAAATTGGAAAACCTAAAGCAATTATTGAGAATGATCAGGAATTTCCTTGACTTCATTTTTTTCAATTTTGATGACATATAAAGTCCAGGGAACAAGAAATGTTGTAATACATGCAGGTTAAACCTGATTTCCATTCCCATTATTGTGGATGTGTAATAATTCTTTTCATGTTTCTCAGGCATAAGTGTTCATAATTTGTTATTTTCATTTCTGTAATCTTTTGTGCAATTTAGGAATATCCATACAACAAAAAATGTTGTACTAGCTCTGAAAGTTTTTCATTATTTCTGATGCTATTTAAATCCTGTCCATCTATTTAATATCAAAAGCTTGAAACCTGCTTCATGATTGCTGAATTTTTGGAGTTTTAGATAATTACCATTTTTGAAATATTATTCTCCTCTAGGAAATTAAATGCTGTTTATGATGCATTCACTTTTTTTCTTTTAAAATGCTGCTTTGAAATAACTTCTCATTATGGGAATGGTTTCAAAAAATAAAGCCACCGAAGCACAGAAATGGACATTTCTCACCCAACGCCTTCCAGAAAGCTTTGGATCTGGCAAAGTGATATAATTGGGAAGCCCACAACAAGCACCCTGGTACTCCAGGGCACTTGCCTTATAGCCGGGAGGAAAAAAATGCTGTCAAATAATCAGCATCCACATGTGTGCACACTGCTTTCCTTTACATAGTGCTGTGAAATGGCTTTCCCTCTCCAAAAGGAACTATAAGCAAATTTCATTGAGATCCAGATGGGAGATGTAAGTCTACATGGGATAATTATCACATTTGGGTTAGGCAGATAAATGACTTTTTATTAGCATGATGAAATCAGGAAGCCTTTTGTGTCTTTCATGGATGGAAACAGAGTCCACAGGTTAGTAGCATGCAGGGATTCTGTACCTTTTCTTGGATAAAATCTGAGACATGGGTATTTTATCCATCTAGCTATATAATTTGCTACTTAAAGCATCTAATCATATACTAGAAATATGTGTATGCAGGGGTGTGTGTACATGTGTGTGTGTGTCTGTGTGTCTGTATTGTGTTGGTACAACCTAAATATTGGTTATATATTATAAACACATTGCTTGAAATAAATGACCGAGCAAACTATGGGACTCAGTCTCCCACCCTGGCACTTAGAGAAAATGTTATTAAGGGCTAAATATTTCCAACAGGATGACTCTAAGGAACATGGATGCTGCCTAAATGTGGGGGAAGACTTTCTACAAAGTCTCACAGTGTCTTACCTATTGCTCTTCACTGACATCTGGGTAAATAAAATGTTCAAAGAAACTAGTGCACACAGTAGAAATTTTGCCTTTCTGGTTCACGGTTAATTCTTTTTTCATTGTGATCATCGAGTGTTAGAACATTTAAATGTCATTTTTTCTTCATGAAATTTCTTGACTTAACAAACATTCATATAGGTTTATAAGTTAATAAATTTCTTGAGCTAATAAACATGATTCGCTTAATGGCATCTATCTGTGCTCTTGTCCAATGTCATGCACTAGTCCTTGAAAGACAATTAATCAGAGCATATCACCACGTTTTTCCAAATGTAACTTGCTCTATACTTCTAAACTAGTCGTGAAACATAAGAATTTAATTTTTTATATTTAATGCAAAAGAAATATAAAAATATAGTACTAAATAGTGGAAGATATGTAATATCCTCAACCAATGAACATTTTGCTGTATTTTTTCCTACATTTTCTACAGATATTTTAACACACTTGCAAATCTGATACTTATATGTTATTAAAATACAATTAATATTCCATTTCAACATTTTTATGTAATAAGCATATTTTCATGTTAATACATAATCTTTATAAATAATATTAAAATGATGGCTTTATAGTATTTGATGTCCCTGCCATTCTGTTTATACCATAATTTAATGTGCCATAATACGGAAGCAACCTAAAACCACATAGTAAAAATATATTGTAAAAATATCGATCAAAAACCCACTGTAGACGGCCTTGCACAGAGATGTTCTCTGGTACATGGGTATCTATCTATCTGCTCTCTTGTCCAGACATGTAAATGTTGTGTACTCGTCTATGAAAGATAATTAATCAGAGCATATCGCCATGTCCCGTGACTGATGAACAATTTCGCCAAGCTCTCAAAAGCATCAGGTAATCAACATCCTAAAGGAAGCTTTTGCATGCAATGACTGATGAGAGTTGGTGGTTAATGCCCCAGTGCCTCTGCCCTTAGTTGGAAAAACTAAGAAAAGTGTTTACCTCTGCAGTGGCAGCTCTTTCTAAAAACCATCTTTACTCCTTCCACTCTTCTAAATCATTTCACTCTTCTCCTACAAGCATTTCCTGGGACGGGCCCCCAAATATTACAATTTTACTCAAAACCCGAAGGTTTTATCCACTTATCATTAGCATAACTGGACAACCAACAGCTCTCATACCCTACTCTGGCAAACATTCATCACAAATTATGACTGTATTTAGTGAAGATGTTCTCGGGTTTTTGGTGGTCAAGGAAAATTAGATAAAACCAAACAGGATATTAGGCTTTAGAAATTCTATTATTTGATATCTTGTCAGTAGTTTCAAAATATGAACAAAGGCATTTAGATGAGATGAGATGTTGAAGCTATTTTCATTTGATGATCAGTCAAGTTACAAAATATCCAAATGGAGTTAGGAAAAAAATGTTACTTATAATTTGAAAAATGAAAATAATATCGCATTTTAAAATTATTTTATTATTTATATTTTATTAATGAAAATAGTATCCTTCAAAATTATTATTTGATTTGAAAAGTTATTTCTTATTGTAAAATATTATTATTTATGATTTGATAAATGAAAATGGTATCTTGTTCATTGATAAAAGGATTAAACATTGTGCATATATGTGGAGTGTAGTGGAACTCTCTTAAACGCGCGTTTTTTTCTTTTTTTTGAGACAGGGTCTAGATACGTAGTTTAAACTGGCCTTGAACTCGCAGTGGTTCTCCTACCTTGACCTCCCCCGTGCTGGGATTACAGGTGTGCACCACCACACTCTGTTTAAATATCCATTGCCTTAGTTACTTTTCTCTTTGCTGAGACAAAATATCTGACACCCAAAGCGAAAGGAGGAAAGGTTTCTTTTAGTTCGCAGTTTGTAGAGGTTTCAGTTCGTAGTTGGCTGGCTCCAAGAGAGGGCGGTGTGGCAGAGCAGCATCATGGAGGAAAAACAGTTCATGTAGGCAGAAGGCAGCAAGCAAGAGACAAGGGACAATAGCAGCTTCTTTCTGTCCCTTTTATGGTCTATCTACCTACCCTAAGGGCAGGTACTCACACCTAGAGCAAGGCCGAACCAATCAGTGGGCTAAGTCAGTAATCATACATCCTCAATTCCAGCATCACACATTCTGGATCCAGCCACCTCTGAAAAAGCCCCGCCTATGACTGCGTGACATAACACCCATTTAACAAGGACACATGCCGTAACAGGGACATTCAGAAAGCTGAAAGAAGAGGTTTTGGAGGAGGTGACAATCGGGTCTGGTATCAGTCTCCTCTCACCAGCTGAAGAAGGGACTCTGTCACTCACTGGCCTAATGATATGACTCAGCCAATTCTAATCAGCTTCTTCATTCAGATACTAATACCCACAGAGCGCCAAAACTGAGGTAGTAAGTATTATGGCATCTGATCCAGAAAATACAGTCATAGGTATGCTCAATTGATGACTTAAGATACTTTAAGCTAACTTTAAAAAATGCTTTTGTTTACTATATAATGAGTTTATGCAAAACTATGAACTCTATCTTAGGTGTATTTACTGTAAATGTTTGTCAAACATGAAATTGTTTCATGTAGAATGTTTGTGCATATGTAGTTTAATTGGCCTGTTTCATCTAATATTTCTAAACTTATTTTCTCCAAAATCCTGAGGCTTAATAAATATTGAAACTATTTAATTAGAAATGAAATATTTTGAACCTAGGTGCTCTTCTAAAGTCTTTACCTCATTTTGGAGGGGAAAAAAATCATTAGCTTCTCCTTATGTAGCTTAAGGAATATTTTTATTTGCAAATATTTCCTTCTTGTGCTAGAGTATGTAGAAAATGCAGACACATCTCCCTCATACAAATTTGTAGAATCATAGCTTCTAGTGGGCTAAAAGGTCTCCCTGAAGACTGACTCAGCTTTGTTTTCAAATTTCACTTTTCTGTAAGCTTTTCCCCAGGCAGACTGGTCTTGGTTTTGTCCATCCCTCCACTACCATTCTTGCCCCATTTCGGTTTCACACTGTCTGCTCTGGACACCATTATGGATTGCCAGTCCCTCTATAATGTTAAACTGCATTTGTTCCAACACCATACATGTGGTAATTTGTGTCCATGCAAAGATCGTTGATGAGCCCAGATAATATCAATCATTTTAATAATGTTTTGTTACTAAACAAAATTATGGTAAGCCACAGAACTCTGAGATGGTCCCCAAGGTACCCACCTCTTCTGTGAGTGCAGAAGGAACCTGTGACCATGATGAGACCTCACTGCTTGGCTGTGTTACATTGTGTGACCTAACGGAGTTTTCAGACATAATTAAAGTCCCCAGGCAGTTGGCGGTGAAGCTATCCCAAGGAAGATTACCCGGGTGAGATTAACTCAGTGACAAGATGCAGTGGCAGACTCGCCAGCCGACCCGGACAAAGCAACAGCAATGTTTCGAATGGTGCCACAGGCAGCCTGGAAGCATTGCGGAGGCGTCTTCAGGTCTTTCTACGAGGCACTGTGCTCTAGTCAGCAAAGAACAAGGAAATGAGGGCTTTAGTTCCATACTGCCAGGAAAGGGCCGAGAGCCACAATCTGAAAGAGCGCGACAGGAAATCCTGCATTCCAGGTCAGATCGCGCCCTTGCCAAAACCTCGATTTCAGCCCTTCAAATCTGGAGCAGAGGACTTCAGGGTGCCACGCTCTGGACTTTAGAACAACAGAAGTTGTGAGACAGTAAATGGTAATTAGTTTAAGATCTTAAATTTGTGGCAGTACAGCAATGGAAAAGGAACATATCCTTACACTCTGGTGCATACAAAATTTTGCAGTCATTCTCTAGGTCTTTTTTTTTTCCTGTGATGTACTTGTAGAGATTTGCTCATCTTTAAGCTCTGTGTAGACTTTATCTCTTCCGAGTATTAAAGGACATGAACACACTTTAGACTTAAAACATATGCGTCAAACTAAGTAAAGACTCGTAGCCTACTTACTAATGTTGAACCACAGTTTGGTGGAACCAGATTGCTAATAACATAGCAAGAATGATAATAATAGTACTGATACTATTAATAGCAAACTGACACTTCTTACTTATTAGGCAATACTAATAAGTCATTAGTATTAATTAGCAGTCCTGACAAGCAATAATATGTAAACATTTTATTTAAACCTTCTATTTTTCATTACTCTCATTTAACAGAGAAGGAAATCCCCTTATCAAAAATGAAGTGATTTGCTGAAATACAGTCACTAAGTGGAACTGCGAGATAAAGAAGTCTGCCTGACTCCAGAGACTGGTTTTTTATGGTGCTTCCACATTTTGTGATTCTTTTTTTAAAAAAGGAAAGTCATTTTAAAAAACTTTGAAGCTGAAAAGATTTACAAATGTTTGACAGAATACCTGAGAAAAACAGTGTAAGGAGTAAAGGTTTGTTTTGGCTCACAGTTTTACAGGTTTCAGTCCATGATCAGCTGGCTCCTTTGCTTTTAGGTTTTGGGGCTGTGGTGAGCCAGAAAGACCGCAGTGAAAGGGCTTGGTGGAGAACAGCTGCTCACATCACGGTGGCTGGGGGAGGGCTTGGGGGACACTCTAGACAACTTCCTCCCTCTGCTTTTCTGCTTTTGTTTAACTCAGACTCCACAATACTGGATGATGCCAGCTACGTTCAAGGAAGGTCTCCCTGTTCAGTTTGTCATCCCATATACAAGTTGTCTCTGGCACATCCTTACAGAACTTTGTGCTTCATTAATTTCCTAGGCAATTCTCAGTCCAATCAAGTTGACAATTAAGATCAAGCTCGTGCAGTGGAATATATAGAGGTAAAACTCATTCAACAACAACCGAATTCAATCTTTGTAAATATTTGAGAACATAATGCATTAAGTTTCAGGTCAAATGAGTATATAAGCAACCAGTTATTTAACTATTTCGAAGATACCAAATGGTCTACAAGTATAAGCCTGGAAATCTTACTTCAAGATGCAATTTATGAAGCTACTAATCAAGGTAAATAGGGAATCTATAGGAGAGTATAACTTACTAGAACTTTACAGATGATTTAAACCAAAACCATCGTTATACATATTAGTGAGTACAGATGACTGAATAATAGTGCTTTTCAATTGGTAGAGTCCATAAGAAACAACAACAAAAAAGATCATAGGAACAATGGAAATGAAGTCATAAGATTCAAAGGCTACTCATTACCCTGGAATCACCTTTAGGTGCTTTTCTTGAAGATGGAATATAGGTTTCTTCCGTTCCTATGCAGAATCATAAGAAGCTTCAAAATCAGGCTCAGGTGAGCATCAGACAGGCCATAACCAGGAGAGTGTGTAACATCAACAAAAGTAACAGCAGAAACTAGAGACACACCAAAAAACTCTAGTTAGTTACAAAGCAGTAGAATACAAGCCTTCAGATCATACCTATTGAATTTTCCCATTTAGATATATTTTCAGACCCCACCTATGATGAAATCATTACTTTTATGGTTATACATAAGAATCTAGAGAGTGTCTTATACTCTAATGCTCTTAGTGTCCTTGGGATTTTTTTTTTATGAATCCCAGTTATTTCCATGATAATGTTCCATACATCACAGTTTCTGCTACTTATGTTCCAGATGTTCCAGAACACAACCATGAACCTATGTACTCCAGCCCTCTGACAATCCATCAAGAAATAATTGCCCAGGACAGGTGCTATATAAGCCATATTTAATATATCCTTGCACTGCATTTTTTGCATGCTGTGTACTTTGATATGTATGCATAAAATGCAGTATTATGAATATTTCTTCAATAGGTTAGCTATTGAGTACAAATCATAATAAGCAAATGTTAAATCCATCCTAATAATTTTTCTGCTCAAATCGATGGGCATGGGTTTTAAAACAGGAATCAATAATACTGACACATTTCAATGCTTTTGCTAGGAATTTATATTTGTACAAACAGCATCACATTATACTTGACCCTGCGGCATAGGAGGCAGGTAATCAATACTTTATATCACTGCTAGGATTAAATTCTCTTCTTGGAATATGCTAATTAAAAGTCAAACATAGTGCTGACATTTTCTGCATAATTGAGATAATTTTATACAGTAAAATAAATTTTAACATAGCAAGCTATTTTGTTGAAAATGTGTACCAGAGTGAAGAGCACACAAAAACCAATTGCTAATAACACTGCTGATCATAAGAGTTACTTTTTGTAACCTAAGAAGCCAGAACTATAAATCACAATTGTTCTCTGCTTCCTGTTACCCTTTTTTATCATAAAGGAGTGTGGTGGAAGTGTGTGTGTGTGTGTGTGTGTGTGTGTGTGTGTGTGTGTGTTTTAAAATACTAGCATAAAATGTAGAATATTCTGAGATGTTTTTCTACATGGATAATGTGTGGGTAGAAAAGCAATTTAAAGCAGTAGAATGCATTACTTAATGTCAGTACAGATTTCAATGTGACTCAAACTTAATGAATTTTTGAGGGGAGAAATAAATGGTTTGAGCTCCATCAGATGTCTACTCAATTTCACACTATAGATAGTGTTTTTTAAAAAAAAATTGCTGTTGAGGTTGAAAAAGTAATTACTCTGCAACTACTGAACTATTGTCCTTTAAAACGTGCATTAATAATTTGGCCTTGGCCTTAGCAAAAGAAGTGAAGGCGGTAGGGGAAAGATACACTAGCAGAGAAATATTCAAATCCAGAAGAAATGAGAAAAGCAGGCATTTAAGATCCACTGAATGAAGAATAAAATATTATCATAGATGTGGTAAGAAACCTCAAGAATATATATCATAAATTAGAAATACAAACATTCCACTTGAGTTTTTCTTAGATTTGCTGATTGACCAGTACCCCTGAAAAGTCATTTGTTATTTTAAATATATGTTCATTGACAAACTAACCTTTTCTGCCTTTCATTACTGGTCTTGTTCTCTTTCTTCTTTGCCAGTGAATTCCAAACCATGAACTCTATCATTTCTTTTCAGAATAGTGTCATCTATTCCTCTTTAGTATGAGATCTAGAGAAGTGCAAAGACCATAATTTTGGTATGTAAGTGCAACTTCTGGAACATCCATCTCTAAACTTGTTGAGTCACTCATTCATTATTAATTGACTATAACTAAATAAAACAGGAAAAATAAAAATACTAACCAGAACCAAAACCTATAAATACAGTCACATTACAATGGCATTAATATCTTGGTATGTAACTGTAATTTCTAAGACATAGCTAAATACAATAGTGAAAGTGGAAAAATACAGAGGAGTATATGTATAGGTTTTATGCAAATACTATACCATTTTATAAAAAGAATTGGAGCATATGATGACTTTAGCATTTGCAAGGGCCTCCAATCAGTTTTTTTACAGATAGGTAAAGGGGTAACTGTATTGTTTTGTGCCTTCTACTTCTGGAAGTTTTGAGGTACTCCAGTAAAATTTATCTCACTTTAATCTTTCACAAACCAATTATTAATTGTATTTTAATCCCTGTGCAATGATTTTGCTGTTCTGTTAAATAAAACAAGCCTGTACTTTTTAATATTTTTAGCTACCTATTCTTAGCTACTTTCCCTGTTGCCATTTTCCTTCCTGGTAAAAATTAATAGAGAAACTCCAGGACAGGACAATAATCAGGGTCATTTTATATTGTCAATCATAATTGTATGTTGATATTTTATCCAATTTCCATTTCTTCCCCTAGAATAATAAAATATGAACTTTGATTCATTGATTCAAAATTAATTACTCAACAAATATCATGACTTGGGAAATAGAACGTGATGAACAGACAATATATTAAGTATAAGACTTGGGAAATAGAACGTGATGACCGGGCACCATATTAGGAGTTGATTATGCAATAAAGAACAAAGTCATAAAAACATGTATTTGTTATTGCCTGGGGAGTTGAGAGTCAGGGGAAAACGTTTTGGATTTAACGTGCAAAATGGGACAGGTACTAACAAAATAAGTATTTCAAAACTTTTAGTTCAATTTGAAAGCTTACACGTGCAGTACATCCTGCCGCACAAATATACGTAATTTTTGAAAACCCATTATTCTACTTGTAAAACATAAAATGTTTAATTTAGAAAAAAGTAGAGTCTCATTTTATTTTTGTCCCAAACTACCAAAAAGAGAAGGGACCTGAATGTTATAGTAGTACTAGAACTGCTTAGTGTTTTGCGTCTGCTAAAGCACTTTCGCATGTGTTTACTTAATTCCTGAAAGCGGTCAAGCAATTTATTCTACTTGGGCTTATTTTGCTGCTTCTGGAACACCTTTCTATTTGTAAGTTATGATAAACTGTCCCCTGTTGCCTAACCATCTCCCAGAACAATACTATCTCTACCATATTTTTTCTATTCTTCTTTTTCTACTCACAGTGAATCGGCCAGTCAGCCTGGCTGATAAGCTACTCTCTCTCTGTCACAGGCAAATCTACCAATGGTGTCTTGGGAACTGCCATAACGACCCCTTCTCTTGTCATCAGAGAGCGCCCTGGCCTGATTCACAGCTGGGATGATGTGAATGCACCACTTAGCATTTCTTTAACACGGTAGTGGAGGCCAGAGTGATTACCTTTTATAGCAGACCTTTCAGACTATCTCTGCATGGGGACAGGGGCTATTTCTGATATTTTGAGGGATGAGGAAAGGGTGGGGGACATCAATCTGAATATTTTTATGTGACACATAATCAAGTAAATATTGTAGATCCCAATAGTGAAATAATTAAAAAGGGTGCAAAGTCATATACAAATTCAAGAAGAAAGCATAAGAAGTTCAGACAGAGGCAAGAATATATTTTAAAATTTGAAAGGTGAAAGCAGTACCCCATGTTCACATTGAGATCCCCTGGCCCATTCTCATACAATATAGGGCTTTATTTTTGTTTCTTTCTTCTGGCAATCTGGATCCAATTTTGAAGTTCTGCCTGGAGGCCAGTGAGTTCTCCTTCTTGAACAGGGAGGTACCAGACAAGCAGAGACAACCATTCAGTCCCAGAACACACTGATAAAGTTAGCCAATCCTAAACATGCTTTCCTGCCATGCCCTTTCCTTTCAGCAGAAGCCACAATGAAGGTGCTGACCCTCCACTCCCGTGCTTCCCTGGGCCTCTGAAC